>QYSG01000027.1:0-10803 GCA_003988875.1 Lachnum nothofagi
TAAATATTTTAAAAATATATAATAATATATTTTATTTTTGGTTTATTTATAATTTTAAATTAAAAAAATTAAAAAACAAATAAATAAATTAAATAATAAATTTTTTATTTGGTAAACAAATATTACTAAAATTGCCTAAATATATTATAGGAAAACTTTTAGTTTATATTAATATTTTACAAAAATTTTTAATTAGTTTTATTTTTTATTTATTTTATAATATAAATTTACTAGAAATAAAAACCAATTGAAATAATAGTAAATTTATTAAATTTAAATATATTAGCTATTGCATTAAATTTAGAAATTATAGTTATTATTTTTAGAAAAGTTTTAATATAGAGTAATATATAAACAAAAATATATAAATTAAAATTTGCGTTGAATAAATTTTATTTTATATATTTTATATATTTTTTAGAAATATAGAATAATAATAAAAAAAAACTTATTATTATTAATAATAAATTAAATTATTTTTAATATTTTTTTAATTTAATAAAGTTATATAAACTTTTAGGAATTATAATCAACAATTTTTTAAATTTTTAAATTTATATTTAAAAAAAATTAAAGTAATTACTAAAAATATATTAGTTTTTTATAAACTAAAAAAAAGTATATAAAAAATAGGTATTTTAAATATTAAATAAATATATTAAGTTATAATTTTATTTAAACTATTATTTTATTTATTAATATAATATTTATTATAAATATTAAAGTTTTTTATAAATAAATTTGTAAATATTTAGAAAAAAGCAAAAAAAATAATATTAAAAGTTTTTACAAAAACCTTTACTGTTACTTTGAACATTAAACTAATACTGATTTTAATTTTGCTTAAGCTTACGTAAAAAACATAAAAAACATTAATTTGAGTAAATTCCACTTTGCAAAACCAAGCAATTATCGAAAAAATTTTCTTTATAAATAGCGAATTTAAATTAAATGCCTTTATATAATATAAATAATTTTTTAAAATAATTTTTAAAACTAAATTTACAAATATAAAAATTAAAAATAAACAATCAAATAAATTTTATAATATATTTTTGAAAAACAAAAAAAATATAAAACGCTTATATAAAAACCATAAATATTAATATTATTTATATAAAAAAAGCCTATAGCCTACTAATAACTTTGAAAATAATTATTAGCAAAAAACTCCAATTAAAAAAAGCCTATATTTTTATAAATAATTAAAATATAATAAAATCAATAATAAATCCAAAAACAAAAAATGCCCAATAGATTTAAATATATATTTATAAATTACTAACTGCTTTTTTTTTTCTAATTGAAATATATTAAATTTTAGTATATACTAGCATATTAGGCAATAAAATTATAAATAATGCAGCTAAGCAAACAATAAAATAAAAACTAAATAGCCTTAAAAGTCCAATAGCTCTACTTTGCCAATTTTCTATAATATAATTAGCTTTAATCAAAAACCAAATCAACTAATAAATTAATTAAAAACAAGTAAACCAATGAAAAAACGGCTTATACGGCAAAGTATTCTATTGCATCTAAAAACTTCCTATTCCTAGGATTCACTTTAAATACAAAAAACACCCTAAATAACAAATATTTTTTATTTTTTAAATATATATTAGCAAAATTAATTTTTAATAAAATTTATATAAATACAAAAAACTCCGGAAAAAAATTAATTTCTTTTTCTACAATAAATATATATATAACTTCAGCGCCTATAACCTTTAAAATATTTATTATGTTTTATTTGTTTATTTTATTTTTGTTAATTTTAGATAAGAATTTAAAGCCCAAATAAGGACCAGTACTATTAGCCTAATAGAGATTTTAAATAAATTAATTTATATATTAGTAGCCGCTATATTTATAATATAATTATGTTTAATATAATAATATTGATTTATTTAAAAGAAACTAAAGGAAACTAATAATAAAAACTAATAGTATAGGACTTAAGATTTTTTATAGCAAATATGCGGGTAAACCTAACTAAAAGCCTTATATTAAAAAATATAAATAATAAAATATATAAATAAATATAATATTTATAGTTTATTTAGCCAAATCCAAATAATTTATTTTAATTAATATAGTAAATAGCAATTTTGATTAAATAGCAAAAAATAAAAAAATAAAAAAATTTTAATTTTTTTTTATTATATAAAATAAAATACAAAACTCCATTTTTTGGCCTTTAAAAAAAACCAAAATATAATAATATATTTTTTTTAAAATATTAAATTAAAAGCATTTAAAAAAAATAATAATATATTAATTTAAACGGTTTTTATTACTAAGTAATAATAAACAAAATATAGTCTACTATATTTTTTAGGTAAAATTACTCCCCGGGGAAAGTTTATATAAAAGGATTTGGGGCTTTAGGCTTAGAACTTGGGATATTAGTAATAGGCCTAAAATAAAAATAATTAAAAAAATGGAATTTGCAAGCGTTTAGTATACAAATAGCAATATTATAAAAAGGCTTATAATATATATAAAACATCCGCATAGGCCTTTAAGGCCTGGATCGGAGTATAAATACCACCACCACCACCTTTACTATTTAATTAAATATTAAAATAAATAAATGCCATATAATATTTTTCCGGCGGAATTTTATATTTATAAAAATATTTTATATTTTTTTAAATAAAATAAATATTATAAATATATAAATTTACTAAATATTTTTTATAAAAATCAATATTTAATATAATAACTATGAATTAATTTAGCTTTTATGTTTTTAAATACTTTATATAATTATATTAAAAAAATTTATTTCAACTAATAATATAAATTTAAAATATAAATAAAAGCTTTTTGCATAAAAGCTTAAATTCCACAGAATTAATAAATAATAAGTAAATATTTATATAAAAACTACAGATTGCAGGAATAACAATAAACATAAATAATATATAAAATATAAAATTATAATAAAATATAATATAAAAAAATAATAATAAATTAATAATAATAAATAAAAAATTTAAAATAAAAAAAATATATTATTATAATAATAAATTAATGGTTTTAAAAGTTATTTATTGAATAAAATATAATTTACTTTAATAAAAAGTTTTTTTTAAAATAATAAAAATTTAATAAATTAAATTAAAATAATAAAAAAAAGTTTTTAATTTAAAGGTTTATAATATAATTTTAAATTTATCCATAAAATTAATAGCAGGTAGTTATTAAAATTAATTTTAATTAAATAATTTTTATTTATATTTATTAATAGTTTTAATTATATAAAAGCCAATAATCTACAAAATCAAATTTTTGTTTAATATTAACTTAAAGCTTTTATTAAATAATTAAAATATTAAAATAAAGTTAAATAGATTTATTTACAAATAATATTTTATATTAAATAATATTAGAAAAATAAAAATATTATTTTTGGATATAATCGAAATTTAAATTTTATTAATATTTTTAAATTTAATGGAGTTATTAATACTATTATAAATACTATAGTTTTTTTTATTAAATTCGATAAAATAAACTATAAAGCTAATAGTATAATTAATATAATTTATATTAATAATTTAATTGTTTTATAGAATATAAGTAGAAAAAAAAAAAATTAGTTTATAGAATAAATTAACCGGCAATAAAGCCATTAATAGTAATATAATTAATTATAATAATATTAATATTTTTTTTTTTTAATATTAATTCAAATAAAATGATTTTTTAATATTTATTAAATATTTTATTAGAATTTTTATAATAATATTTTTTAATATTTTTTTTGCAATTATATTTTGTTTTAAAATACAGATATTTATTTTAATATTTAGGTTTTATATAATAAAAATATTTATAGAAAATATAAAAATCTTTGGTTTTACAAACGTTTTTATTTATAATAAAAATAGTTTTTGTATTAATAATAAAAATAATTTAATAGGTTTTTTTATTATAAACTTTTTAAATAATTTTTTTCTAAATAATTATAAAATGATTTAGAAATTTAAAAAATTATATATTTACTAAAAAATTATAAGAAAAATATTATAGGTAAAGCCAAGGCTTTGGAGAAACTATAAAATTAATTAAACAAAAATAAATGCAATTAATAAATAAAAATTTTATAATTTAAAATTAATTATAAATAATTTTCCAAAAAAATTAAATATATTAATATAATTTATAAAAATAAAAACATAAAATTAAATTATTAAGTTTATAAGTTTATTAATATTTATAGCCCGTTTTTTGCTAAAAGCATTTATTATATCATAAATATATATTATAATCTTAATTTTATTATAATTATTAATATTATATTTACTTTAAATAATTATATATGCTTAATATTGTTTTTTATTTTATTACTTAAAAAACTAATTATACCTTATTTTATTAATAATATATTTAGCTATAATTGTTTTGTAAACTGCTGTTTTAATTGCAGTAATAGTTGAGAATAGGAACGGAATAAGAAAAAAAAAGATTAGAATTTTAATAGAATTTAAAATAATCGTAAAATTATTTATAAATATAGTTTTTTTTATATAATATTTATAATTAAATTAATTAAAGTTATTTTTTTTAAAATTAGAATTATAACTAAATTAATAGTAGTAATATAATTATTTAATATTTTAAGAATTAATAAAATTAATAATTTTAGTTTAATATAGTATTATAGTAGGATTCTAATAAAATCTATAATAATAATAATAATAATAATAACATATAATTATATTAAATCTTTATATAATATAAAACTAAAATATCGGGTTATATTAAAAATAAAAGCTAAAGGAATTAAATATTAGAGAATTATATTAAAATAGAAATATTATAGTTTTTTAAAAAATATATAAAAAATATGAATTTAATAATATAATTTTTAACTTAAAAGTTTATTTTTATTATATATATTTAATAATAAAATTTTTAAAAGAATTATCTATATAAATATTTAGGAATTATTAAAAAATCTAAATAAATTTTTTTAATAATATAGGGGAAAAAAAATAAAAATAAACTTTTAAAAAAATATAATATATTTTTTAAGAATTATTAACCAAAAATAATTAAAAATAAAAAAAAATAGTATAGATAAGAAGGAGGAGATTGAAATAAGGATTTTACTAATAGTATTAATGGTTTTAATAGATTTAATAATTTAATTAAAGTTTTTTATAATAAAATATAATAATTTTATATAATAAAGGTTTTTATTTAAATAATTTATAATTTATAAAATATAATATAAAAAATTATTTTTATAATAGTAAATTTAGAAAAATTATTTTAATATTAAATAATAATAAAATATTTAACAAAAAAAAAAAGCTTAAAAAACAAAAACAAATAATTATTTAAAAAATTAATAGTTTATAAATAATTTAACTAAAAAAATTTAAAAAACTTATTAATAAATAATAAATTTCAAAAGTATTTACTTTAAAAAACAAAATAATATTTAATTTAATTAATAAAAAAGGAGAAAAAAAGAAAATATAATTTAGAATATTTGTAAAAATTTAAAAAATATTTTAAAAAATATTTTAAATATAATAAAACTAATAATTATAATTATAATATAAAAAATAATATTATGAATAAAAATATTTAAATTAAAAAATTTAAAAAATTTATATAATAAAACTATATTAGTTAATGTTTTAAAATCCTAAATTTATAAATAAATTTTTTATTTTTATTTTTAGTATTTTTAACGTTTATTTTTACGTTTTTATTAATATTATTTGAAATTGGTAAATTATTATTTATAATTTTAATAAAATTTAAAAAAACATATATAATTTTAAAAATAAAATTTTAATAAAAATAAAATTTTTTAAAATAAAATAAATATATATATAAACTATTAGTTAAAATAATAGATTTATAATAATTAAAATAGATTTTTTAACCATTAAAAAAACTATAATTTAAACTTTTGGAATTTTCCAAATATAAACAAATAAAACATTATTTTAAACCTAAAGCTTTATATATTATATTTTAGCCGATAATTTATTTATTTTTAAAATATTAAATTAAAATAATTTATTATATATTTTTTTAATTAAAATAAAATAAAATAATAATAAAAAATATCGTTTAATTAGGCTTAAATATAAATTTAGGATTATATTATTTATAAAAATTTTATAAATAATTAAAATTTAGTAATTAAAATTTTATTAAAAATAAATTTATTATATTAGCCATATATAATATTAATATAATAATAGGTATTTTAAATTATAAAAATTTAAAAAAAAAAAATAACTACAATTAAAAATATTTCATAAAATTAAAAATAAAGGATTTAATTGGTTTTAGTATTTTTAAATAATTCGGGGTATATAAAACTAAGTTAAAGCTATATAGGTAGTGATATAGTATACTTGGCGCATTAAAATATTAAATCATATATAAATAGAATAATAAAATAAAAATAAAATAGCTAGAGCCTTTGGCGGAAAAGAAAGTTTATAATCTATTATAATGAGTATATTGCAGAGTATAGAATGGGCCATAGGCCTATTCTATATTTTGCTTAATTGGGTAGCTAAGAGCCCCGTAGGGGCTTCCAGCTATCCTTTGTTTATACTTTTAATAAAATTTTTATTTATTATATTATATTTAATTTTAAAAATTTATTTGCCAAATAAAAAACTTCCTTTAGCTAGTATAATTTTATAGAAAATTTATATATTATTTTATATTAATAAATTATATTTATTTTAAATAGTTATTTTTTAGTATTTTTATTTCATATATTCTATGGTTTATTTTAATGTTTTAGGCTTAAATAGCTTTAAATTAATATTATTATAAATAAAAAATATTAAAAGAAAAATATTATTAAAAAAAAAATATATATATATATATATAAAATATTATAGTTAAATAATCGAAAAAGTTTAAATTAAGTTTTTTAAAGGTTGAACTAGGGTACTACGCTTTTTTAATATTATTATTAAAAAATTCTTTATTTAAACTAAAGTCTAAACTAAATTTCTATAATTCTAAATGTTAAACTAATATTATAGGTTTATTATTATTTTTATATTTAGTTATAGATTTTAGCATTATTTTATAAAAATTAGTTTTTTTGGTCCGCTGTTTTATAATATAATATTATAATATATTATTATAGTTTATATTTAATTTATTAATATTTAATTTATTAATATTTTTGGATTTTATATAATTGATTTTTTAGGCGGTGCTATATAATTTAAAATTATATTTCTTAGATTTATTATATTAAAATATATTATAATCAAAGCTAAAAACTTTTATAAATAAAATTTATTTAATATATAATAGGTACTACTAAGGTATAAAAAATAAACTTACTTATGTTTTAACCATAAAAGCCGGTGATTCGTTGGATAATTATAGCTAAATAAAATCCACGGAATTAAAGAAACTTTTTAGTAAAAAATCTATTATAGTTTACCTAGGAAAATCTAACTAAAGCTTTTCAAAGGAATTTATAAAAATACTATATTCTATAAATAAAAATAAAAACAAAACCGGCAGTAAAATTCTTTTTTTTAATTAATTTTGATTTTTATTAATAATTATATATAAACTATTTTTTTTATTTTAATTTTTTTATATAGGCTTTTAATGTTATTATAATTTTTAAAATAATAATAAAACTAATAAAAAATTAGATTTAAAAAAAAAAATTATTTTATTTTATTATATTAATTTTATTTAATTGCATTTGCTTAAAAATCTTCCGTAAATTACTAAATAAAATAAAAATTAATTCATAAAATCCTAATACTATAATTTTATATATTTTATATAAAATAATAAAATAATAAAATAATTTAATTATTTAAGTTTTTTTATTATAGAATTATTTGGATTAAATTATTTTTATAGAATTATTTTTAATTATAGTATTTATTGTATTATATTAAATATAGTCATTAGGCATTAAAATTTAATAAATAATATTTTTTTTATAGTTTATTAGGATTTTATATATAATTTTATTATAAAGCTTTTTGCTTTTGCCTAAATTACTAATATAAATAATAAACCTAAAAATATTAATATAGCTATACTACGGGTTTTTTTATAAAAAACCTTAAATAAAAACATATTTAATATTAAATAAATAATATATTTAATAATTTTAAATTATAATTTTTTATTAAATCTTATAAATTTAAAAAATAATATAGTTTTACGCCAAATAATTTATTTAAAATGCTTTATAAAACTATTTATTTATAATATATAAACTTTAATAGATTTTTATAGGATTTTAATTATAAAAAAATATTTTTATAGTTTATTAGTAATATATTTGTTGTTATTATTATTATATAAATATTTAATGGTTTATTTTAGATTAAACTATTTATAATATTTCTAAAAATATACAAATTAATTTATAATTTTATAATATAAATATATATTATTTTTATATAATTATATATAAATATTATAAAATATTTGCTATTATTAAAATTAAACATAAAAATCGGTTCTATTATATTAGAAAAAATTAATTTTATAGAATATTACGCAAAAATAATCTTATAGATATAAAACCGCCGCTAGTTTTTTTATATAATATATATATTTTAATATTAAATTTTTTAATAAAATCAATTTCTTTAATAGATGCAGTAAGTTTTTTAAGCTTTAAGCGGCTAAGATAGCCTATGCAATTATATTATAAAAATTGGTTTTATTTAATTATATAAGTTTAAAATACCTTTTAATAAAATATTTTGTTTAATAAGCTATAAATTATAAATATAGTAACAAAAACAATAATTAATTAAAAGGCTAATTTACATAAAAATATCGCTATTATTAAAATTAAGTTTTTTACTAGCAAAAAAGTATTTATTAAATAAAATAATAAATAAATATAAATCAAGCCGGAAGCCATTGCCAGCAAAATAATATTATATTTATTATAAAATTATTTAAATTTTATAAAATTTTAATTTTAATTTAATAGCTAAAATTTATTTTTGTAATAATTTTAATAAAAAACTTATTAGTCTTTTAGATAATAGCTTTTTTTAATATAATTAATATAGCATTTTTTTTAAATAATTAAAATGCAAAAATAAAATAAAATATTTTTATTTATAAATAATATTTAATATTAAAAAATTAGAAAATAATAATTTTTTTTAGATTTAAAAACTATAATTTTAACTATTCTAATACTTTTAAACTTTATAATATTACTAATATTATTATAAATTCTAAAATTATTTATATAAAACTTTTTAAAAATATTAATAATATAATTATTTTATAAAATTTATATTAGGGCTAGAAATTCAATATTAATAACTATAGTAATTATTTAGCCGGCAATTTTTATATTAATAGCTAATATAGCTATTTCTGCAATATTAAAATTAAATATTATAAAATTATATATAATAATACTTATATTATTTATTTTTTTAAATAATATAAAATTTTTCTAAAATTTTAATTTATTATTATAATAATGTTTTTTATTTGTATATTTTTGTTTAGCTTTTTTTTTTAATTTTTAAATATTTTATTTAATAAGTTTTTTTAATATAATTATATTTTTTATAATAAATATAGTGTTTTTTGCTTTTGTTTTTACTGCCGCCGCTATTATTAATAGCTATAAAAGTAATTTTTGTATTATTGGCTAAAAATATTTAATAAAACTTTTTATTATATATTAATTAATAAAATATATTAAAGAAAATAAGTAACTTATTATTGTTTTTAAATAGATTATTGTTTTATTATATAATAATTATAAAAACATTATAAGCATTGCTTAAATTTAAAAAAAATAAAGGTTTAATTAAAAGTTAATAAATGCTATAAATATATATATATTAAAGTTTTTGAAAAAAGTTATCGATATTAGTATAATTTAATAAATAAATATTATAAAACTAATTTATATAAAATATAATTAATATTTTTAATATTTTTGGTCTTTTCGTAATTATTATAATTATATTTAATATAAATAATTATATAAGTTTTATATTAGTAGTTTTTTATATAATTATATTTTTATTAAATCATTTATTGCCCAGCGCAGCGGGCATTGCAGAGACTTATTATTAATTATATTACATAATCTTAGTAATAATCTAAATAGTCGTCCAAAAGTATTCCGCTTTTTTTGCTAAATAAACCAATAATTAATTATATACTATTAAGCAAAGAATTTTTTTTTGGTTTTAAAGCTTTTGTTATATTTATTTAATTATAATTAATATATTTTATTAAAAAAAATACTAATTTATAATATTAAATTTATGTATTTAAATATTATTTTTATTTTTATTATAATTTTAATATTATATATAATAAAATTCTTTAAAGTTTTTTAATAAAATAGCTAAATACAATAGCTATATATATTTTAGCCTATATATGCCTATAGTTTATATTATATATATATATACAACTTTGGCCCATATATACTACTTTAGTTATTTTAGCTATTGCGCCATTTTAGCCACTGTAGTTACTATAGCCATTATAATTATTATAATTAATATAAACTTATAATTTATAATAATAATAATAATAATAATAAAAGGTCCTAAAATATTTCTATAAAATAAATAAAATAAATAAAAAAGGGGAATCCCAGGGGGTCTCCCTCTAGTATATAATAATAAATATAAATATAAATATAAATATAATAATAAATATAAATATAAATATAAATATAAATATAAATATAAWWATAAATATAAATATAAATATAAATATAAATATAAATATAAATATAAATATAAATATAAATATAAATATAAA
>QYSG01000093.1:0-11159 GCA_003988875.1 Lachnum nothofagi
TGTAAAGTGTAAGTCAAGGCCGCATCTCGCAAGCCCTCAGAATTATGCTAACTGGACTTACAGGTTTGTCGTGTCTCACCTCCAAAATACCAGCGACCAAGCGGCTATCTTTCGTTCTTATCGGAATTTGGAGAAGCCGGCTGAGAAGTGAGTGCAATCAGTCTATTGTCGTCACTTCTGTTCCTAGCTTTACGTCAATTTGCAAGCCCTCGAACTTCACCTAACAAGTCATAGTATAGAAACAATGAAAATTTAGCAAGCATGCCGGGCAACGTCCGCAGCAACAACATTTTTCGGGCCACTTCTTGTCGGCACATCGAGGTATTCTGATGGCGGCTTCCTGTATAATAATCCTGTGCAACTCATGCATGCAGAAGCGAGCGAGATGTTCAGAGATTCCGAGACACTTCTCATAAGTCTTGGAACTGGAATTGCTTCAGACCAAGAATACAATCTCAACGTCATCACCGTCGCGAGTCAGCTAGCAAACCTTGCAACTAGAACTCAAGAAGAAGCCGATACATTTTTTAGAAGGGATGGAGCTAAGGCGGCACGCGAAAAGCGATACTTTCGCTTCAATATCCCAGGAATTGGTGATATCGATTTAGACGAAGCCGATGAGCTTGATCGAATTACAAGAGGCAGTAAGAAACTTTTGAACGACCCTAAAATTGGGTTGAAGACAAGAAGTTCTGCTGAGCAACTCGTTACAGGTGAGCCAACACTACCAGAGACTCCACGAAGCGAGCTATCTTCAAGCCGCGCCACCGACTTACAAGAACGACTCTCTAGATTAAGTTATTAGGAGTGGTTGTATTCTAGGTTGCGATATCTATGTATTTTAATTTAAATGGGACAATTTCGCTGGCTATGGGCATACTATTTCTAACAGTGCATTTCAGGAACCTATCTAACTACTTCAGTCATTGACGGTAATGTGAGATCCTTCTAAGAGAATATTTAGAGGTCTAATTAATCTGCCTATAAGTGCTCCAAAGCCTCAAGCTAGGTGCTACGAATCCTCAGCAACAATCAATACCCCTCTCCCACAGGAGCTCATTCCAGTGGATCTGGAATGAACCTGATCCCGGTTTTGTACGATGGCTCAAGTCGGGCTCTGGTGTCTTCTGGATCTTTGGCAAGCCGGGCTCAGGAAAGTCGACGTTGATAAAATACCTCGAACATAGCAATACCCGCAAATATCTGGACTTTCGAGGAGACAATACGGAATCTGTCAATATTACTTTTGCGAGATGAGCGAGCTGAAGCCTCATGGAGAGAACTCTATGAAGGTTTTTATGCATGCACTGCTGTATCAGCTCTTGTGGCTTTACCCGGATTTGATTGATTCTGTGCACACAATCTATAAGCGCAGAATGGAGAATCATCAACTTAAACAACCTTGGCCAATTGAAGACTTGGAAAATGAAAGCAAGACCAAGCTTCGCCGGAAAGTTTGTTTGTTTGYCGATGGCTTTGATGAGTGCYGTGGTGATCATGGCGCTCATCTCGACTTCTTGAAATCTTGGATCAAGAGTGCGGCAGGACATAACTTATCTATTAAGATTTGTCTGGCGAGTCGAGACATCTCCGAAGTGCGTGATCGCCTCGACATYGAGCAAAGCTTGGAGCTACACTTGTGGAATAAAGGTGATATTGCCAATTTTATAAGCGACGAGTTGAACACAGCGAAAAAGAAATCGATATCGCTAAACCCACAAGGCTGTGATTTAATCACTGGAAACCTTATCGAAACCGTGGTTAAAAAATCTCAGGGTGTCTTCATCTGGGTCAAGCTTGTAGTAGGATTCCTTGTAGCTGGGCTGAAAGCGGCAGAATCCGAAAAGGTTTTGGGGCTACGCCTGAACACAATCCCAGAAGGAATTGAAGATCTCTACGAACATATCATCAACGACATTCCCGCCAGTGATCTTCATACCTCATTTTGGTTTTTCCAAATACTTTTACGAGCGCCCGCAAAAGCCTGTACACTTACCCTGCTCCAATTACTAATGGCCGTCCAGAAGCCGGAGGATTCTCAGCAATGCCAAATCACATCTTTCTCGGCCAATTCTTCGAGCAAATTATCCTCAAACGACTCACTGGAAAAGCTAATTTTGGAAAAAATGGCRCTTTTGAAGGACCAAGTCAAATTTTGTTGTCGAAATTTAATACAAGTCCAGACTCGAAGACGCGCACAGCAGAGATGGAACTCGATCAGACAAGAGAATGTGACGTTCGTGCACTTGACCTTTCGAGACTATATCGACAGAACTGCTGTACAAAACAAAATTCGCAAGAGATTTCTGCTTCCGGAAGACTCTGTCCCTCTGACTGCTGATGTGTCAATCATGGCGTCATATCTCCGGCTTCTGAAGACTTTCCCATGCTACGTACCTCACTGGGCAGATGCGAAGGATTCGGTTTCCAATATCATTCAAATTGAAAACGACCAAAAGGGTATCTTGAGCGAAGAAGTGACTCATGACAACACATCAGCCCCGGAGGCAGAGGATGAGATTGATGAGATTGAATGGACAGAGGAGATATGCAGAAGAGCTCCGGATAACTTGATTTCCAAGTTTTTCAACTATGCGTACAATCTAGAGCAATCCCCCCAGAAAGAAGCCCAAACGGCTTACATAGACCATCTCGACCTGGTATTGACTAAGGCCGACTCAAGATGGTCTTTCAAGTTTTATTTGAAAAGACATCTCCTCCCACTCCCAGATATTGACGTTTTATGCCTCGCTATTTGTTGGAAGCTAAAACTCTATGTGAGGGAAAAGTTAAAAGATGGCAAGAATAGGAAATCACGGCAACCTCCTCTCCTGTTCTACGCCATGAATCCGCCTGGATGGGCGCATGAGCCAGTTGATCTAGAACTGCTGAAGATTTTACTCGAAGCAGGAGAAGACCTAAACATGTCTTACACTTACAACGACACGGATAGGAATATCTGGGGACATGCTCTACAGCACCTTTTGTGCGTTGGCTCAGCATATCCAACCAAGGGATGGCAGAGAGTGATTGAGCTCATGCTCAAGTATAAAGCGGATCCCAATCAAAAGGTGTTTCTGCGCGACGGTGGCCACACCACCGTTCTACACTTACTAATCGATCAACATAAAAAAGCCGACGACTATGGGAAGCATGAGGCTGAAAGCATGTTCTGCACTCTTTTACACAAGGCAAACACGAATATCACRAATTCTGACAACATCAGTGCATTTTTATACGCAGAAACCCATTCAGAGGCCATATTAAGCGCGATAGCCAGACTCGAGACACGAGGTAAAGGCTTTGCTCCCTCTCAAGATGACGCCGAAATGGGGATGGTCTCATCAAGCCAGGCACAGAAGCGTGACAAGCAGGGAAAGCAAGGCAGCGTAGCGACGAGCAAAAGACACCATAGCGGTGAAGAAGATCGAGGAGGGAAGAAAGCGAAGTCAGCATCCGGACATTCTCTGAGGCAGCCACCGAAACAGCACGAGCCGCTGCCTTCAAGGCGSTCTGAGCGATTGAAACAAGGCGAAGACTCAGGGGGATAAGGGCGTAGATGAATTTCATGACGAATTCAGCAGCGATACGTACATTGGCATTATTGGACCTTGAAATAATCAACAAGATTTTGGGGGTCAGATTTTTGTCGCGTCTATTTTGCCATTCATTTGACACGAGGCACTTGCCGRAACTCTTTAGTACGTGAATGATAAAACATGTATGCCAACTCTCTTGTAAAAACCAAAGCAAGATGGAACGGATGTCTAAGTCTTTGATCTTCGAATTAAGCCTAAYGAAGGAAATCCTGAACACTTGGATAACATAGATAGAGTTTAGGAAGAAACTCTGCGAATTTGGCGAGGAGCGTCTCAAAATAACAAGGAGACGAAGCCTTGAGTATTATTCTGATCATTGTAGTAAAAGTCATTTTGTGAGCCATCAAAACAGCTCAGCCTCAAAGCTGCACTGTGCGGCGTCCTCTGATTATATTCGTTCACGGCCAGGAGATCGAAAGACGAGTTTTAGCTGCCCCTTAATTACCTCAAATACTCGTAGTAGGATTGTCTTCAAAATTCTAAAGAGAATGAAAATATGTCTATCGCCTGAAGAAGCCTCACGATGGCAACCCAAATGTGGAAGATAAACTTGTCTTAGCTATATTGGTCCCCAAAAATGGTTAAATGAGGGAAAAAAACACAATTATGCACAAGACGTTGAACCCCCCCAAAAAGTCGAAACTGTAAATTTTCAACGCAGGGCAATTTTGAAAGGTTGGTGCGAAACTCACATACGAGGGGAGAGATGGAAGTGAAACAACGCGGACGTCCGGAAACCCTTCTGCAGCRTCATATATGCGAATGAGAAGATTGAAGCCCTTAGCAAAAAAAAWTCTAGCTGATGATATCTCCAGCACGGCCCCGACACCGTTCCAAAGGCAGTCAAAGCTTCAGAAATTGCAGCTGCTTCATGAGCCAATCTGCTTTTGTCCAATCTTTGGAAAACAAAGCATTGTTGGAAACACTTTATGAACTGTTAGTTCCCCCATAGCTGCTCTCTAGCGGTCGACATCATTAACATTATATTTTAGGTAATTGAGGGGCCGTACTGCCCGCAATAGCTCGATGATTGTCGGGGTCTCATTTGTATATTCCAACTCGAGTCAGATGCCAAAAAAGCYATTTTTGGATCTGATAATTTAAATCGAAAGATAAAAAATGTTCTGATAAAAATGCCTGTCGAAATCTCTGCGTGCGGCAGTTGTCAAAGTGGGGAACTGAGTATCTGATGGGATCTGATTAGATGCGAAAGCCCGGATTTTCAGCGGATAAACCACCAGAGAATCTACAGATGCGGACCCATGCAGGAAGTCCCGCCAGCGTTAGTTTCAATTCTGCATGCTATGATGCAAACTCGCCATGATACTCCAGAGCAACCGGTTTCGAGCTCCGATTTTTCGTGCTGGAGAAGTTAGTCTTAGCTGCTCAAATATTGATATATACATGGACCTCTCTGTCGTGCTTTTTACTTCTCCTATCGCTATCTTTGTCAATTGCTCGAACTTGGAATTTTCCATAGAAATTAATGTCAGTATGAAATTCTCCTGTATCGCTCTTTTTGGGTTCGGTATGCAGCAAAGACCAGTACCAATTACCTAGGCCTTAACACTGACWATTGCTTTCAACATTTGCCTCGGCCATTGCGACTCCTTTTGCCTGCCTTCCTGATGACCCGACATCCTGCAAGCGTAGTATGTTCTATATAGATTCTCACTGTCCATTCTCGGTAATACTCTGCTGACCATAATTTTCTATAGTGGAGGCTGTCGTTGAGGCGCGTTGCCTGCCTGACGACCCCGCCTCATGCAAGTGTGGTATGTTCAATTCATGCCCCCGTCAACACACTGCAAAATTGACTGCATTGCAGATATCCCTGTCGTAGACCAGCGATGCCTCCCTGACGATCCCTCCTCTTGCAAGATGTGGTACGTTGACCCTGGCCTCCAGGTATAATTTGAACTCAATTGACCCCAATCAAGATGTTCCTGTTGTAGACGCGGTCGTTGAGGAGAAGCGATGAATTCCTGACGATCCATCATCATGCCAGACAACCTGCACAGCCCCGCATTCGACCTGCCAATGCTATCGCAAGGGATTGTTTTGGTACATCATGACAGACTAAAGTTGAAGTTTAAGCAATTAGGCTTGAATCTATACTCGTCATGTGGGACATTGTGCATCCTTGGCCGATCAGCTACGGACCGATTGATTACCGTGGGGTGTTAGGTATGTATAACCAAGGTTAACGTCTGACTTGATWGATCAAATATAAAAGACAATACAGAGTTCCATTGTGAGTGATCCGCCTAAATCTACATACTCTAGATTGTCTTTCATAAGTCATGTGAAAATCGATCTTCGGGGTCGACTCGGATTCTTGAAGCAAGAGCATTTAATCTAAAGTTTCTGTTCCCATTCGTGCACTTAGCACGTTTTTTCGTAGAAAACTCATATAAGATTTTATCTGATATCACAGCCAATGTGACATTATGTCACTTTAAAAAAGTCCGTCATTCTCAAAGCTCCATGAGAGCTCGTCAGTGCGACACCGCATCGAGGGTACCCTCGAATATGCATTTATTCATCGGTACGACTTTGAATAATATTCTTTATAATATTAGGTCTCCGTCGGATCAGCAGCCGGCGACCGCATCGGCCCGGTCATCAGTAAGCCAAGTTCCAAGAAACACTCAGCTTAGCAAGGTCCTCGTTAAAGATGACACTGCACTGCCGCCAGCCTATCAAGYGGCGTAAGCCTACCGAAGGTAACACCCTTCCATGCAGGCTCAGCTAGATGAGGGCCAACCTTATCTGATATGTTCTAYGGCTTTTTGCCATTTTCAGAAATATGTCCGAGGTGTGCAGGAGACCCAAAACAGAAAAATTTGACGCAATAATGTAGGAAGAAAGCATCTACGCGATATATATACAACAATTTGACATACTTTACATGCGAAGACACGAAGCTGGCAAAAGTAGTTTAGGGGTAGTTTTGCAGACCCTGTTCAAGCTGTAGGGCTTAATTGGTACCACTCGTCCAATGGTCAGATCTTGCAGACTTGAGACTGATTGCCGCGGCCCTTTCTAATTCTTATGCTGGGCTGAGACATTTTGAAGGTGCTGTCTTCTGCAGAGACTTCCTCGCATAAATTGAGATTCATTCGCATATAAATAGATGATGACAGGAGGATTGGTGTTCATCGTACAAATGCTCGAGATCTTGATTATATCTTATTTGGAATCACTTCCTGCTCTTGTTGTATTAACAGTTTGATCTACATTGTACAAATTACTAATCTTCCATATTTGGAATTRGGTTGTCGTTCTTCCATTTTGCGTCCAGAACTTTTGGTGGCTTGAAAGACTGGAAACATCAATCGACGTGCCACATGGGCCAAGGAATCTTTTTAGTCTGGATCAGATGGCAGGGCAGACCCCTTTTCCTTTCTGATCGTCGCTCACCTCATATCAGGATTAGGAAATATCCTTGACGATATCTAATGTGGGTTGCTGTTGAAGTCGAAAGAAGAGCCGGTAGAGCATTGAGCGGTCGGTCCTCTAACACCGGTTTCGTGTATTAAATTAGTAGATTGATGCATTGGAACGCTACTCCAGGCTTTGTCAATGAGGATCCAATCGCAACGTCTGATACCGCGTCATGGATTTCCAGGCGTCCAAAGCGGTCAAAGAGTGGAGTCCGTACGACGTATAGCCCTAATCACTCGCCTAAAAACGCTAGAAGAAGTAAGTGGTGCACTTCGCATTCTTTGAGGCCTGTGCTCCAATTCATTTGTCCTCGAAATATGAGTGGCTCGGTCGGGACCTTTGTGCAGCCAGTAACGAAAGAGTAGCAGCATGGAGCTCGTGGGAGCTGCGATGTTTTGTGTAACAAAGAATGGGGCTGACTAGCGGATTTCTGATTACTATATATGTACGAGGACAGCAAACTCGTAAGACTTACACCGGTGATAACATCCATGACCGGATTTAATCTACTTATACAAAGATAAGATGTGCCGAGCAAAGGACAAGTAGGGTGTTTGCCTACCCTCGTACCGGCAGTGCAACCCGGGGGCCGCTGTGCCATGTGGGAGAAAGCAGAGGATTTCTCGGCAATTTCAGGGGCACTTTGTGGGGTTGTCTGGAATGTACCCCAACCCCGCAGCGTAGGTGTGCAGGGTGTCTTGCGCCATGTAACCTACTTTGGTATGGCCAAGTTCTGATACCGGTACTTTCAGCCCCTATATCGAGCTACGCCGCCCGGTGTAATTGAGTCACTGATGACTGGTCTCAGTTTTCATCAAGTCCAGACCCTTCAACTCGGGGGCCTCGCTTTACTCGTTTTTGCATATACGAGCTCAAGTAGGTAATCTGTCGCTTACTGCATAGGGCTACATCAACGCAGAAGGGCATGCACGACAAATGCGCCGCCTGATTTCGTACAGTATTGCGGAAGGATGGCGAATCACTGGTCGTGTTGCCAGCTTTTAAAGTTCATAAAACTGTAGATCACCCAAGATATGCACTCACTCACAGTTATTGAGACACAAATGGGGTAAACTCCCCCTGCAGGACCAGGATCGGTTGGCATCTTCGGATGGAAGCCACCATAGGTCCAACACAGCCTTCTTAGTAATACACCCGCCTCGGTGAAGGATCTGAGTAAGAACGACGACAAAAATAGGAAAGCGGTTGCCGTACTCGGATAAGAAGACAGGATGATCGCCGAGACGACGAGATCATAGCGAAGGAATAATTCTCATGATAACTGTGATGACTTGTGCATCAGATATCTGATAAGTTTGATATCCATCGTCTCGGTCACCGACAATGGTCAACTTTGGACGCCCGGAGCCAGGTCCTTGGAAAGGTCAGCACGGTCCGCGGATACTGACCGAAGCCCAGCGAGCAAGGAAGAGAGAGAAAGATAGGATTACGAAGAGGGAGGAGAAACTGAAGATCCAGAACAAGATACAAACCCTRGAGAAGAACAATGTTCTCAGCGCGAAGAGAATTGAAGAGCTCGAGGCCCAGGTTCTGACATTATTAGAATCATGCCGCTGCAACGGACGGCCAGGATGCACCTCTTGTCATTCGCCGTATGGTCATCCATTGATGATTCCATCATTCTACCAAAGCGATGGTCGATCTATGAATCCCGTGATGGAAAGCGGAGACCGACTTGGTAGGGAATATGATCCTGAGTTTGTACATTTTCTGATAATCAATCACGAATTAGGTATCAATAACAGCGACTTTCTTCAGGTACAACAAGATCACAACACAGYTGATGGCTCTTCTCCTACCTCTGACTCTAGCGATATGAGCCCCTTGAGATCACATCACCCCGGCCTGGCCACTCATGAAGGGTTCGAAGTACAATATGGCCCCCTTCCATATCGACCAAGCCCAGGAACAGCATCAAAAGGGCGTTTCCCCCATATCAAGGCCAATCCCCTCCAAGACCCCAACCCAGACGGTTTTGAGATGACATACATAGTGAACGGTTTGATTTCCAAAGTATGGTCATACAAAGGCAATCCTAACATCATCGAGGACACTAAGATCACCTGGGACTTTTGCATCCGAGCGCTCATCAACGGRTGGGATGAGACTGTATGCATATTTCTTGATTCTGTATTTGGAGAAATTCGGGAGTATCGGGAGCAAAGATGCACTGGATTACTCTCGAATGCTCCAAAATGTTCCRGGATGAAGCAATGCTAATTCCGATTTCTTGCAGTGGAAAGAGTACAAGGGGCCGCTTTGCCCCCTGTGGCCAGTTCTGAGGTGGGCTGATGAGCATGTCTGGAGTCATAGGGGGATTGTTCTTAGGCTAGCATTCATACGGCAGACGCATTGTCTCTTTCTTGTGAGTCAGATTTTAAGCTTAGTTGCAGGTTTCTGACCGAAGTGATAGAATCTCCTTAAGCAGAAGCCGGTGCCTAATTGGCTGTCACCAAGGTAGCATACTTTATTTCTCTGGGTTTTACAAATTGACAGGGAAAATCAGAGCGGCACAAAAGACACATCGGTATTTACCAGTCATCGATGTAAGTCTAGATATAATTTGCTAAGTATCGTGGAGAAAACGCTGATGGAAACGATACACAGCATATCACACAGTGAGTTTCACCCGATGGATCAAGATCACCAATTCAGAGAATCCCACAGTCCTTTTCTCCGTGATCGATGTATTAAAATCACAACGTCGGGCCGCCAAGCACGAATTTTCACCAACAAATGGTGGTCTTTTTTCCGCGAAACTACTATCTTCAACTTTCCCACTTCAGATAATACSGCTATCCTCTTTGACTCTACGCGGAATCTGTATCAATTCTCGCCGGCTTTCGATCGCGCTTGGAACGACATCAACAGCTATAACTATCATYCCGAAATGTTCGYAGAATACCCGGAGATGATAGAGCCTGATACTACCCTAGCCAGTGAGATGCGATGGCCTTTTCGACAGCAACTGGATCCTGGAGGTGATCAAAATCAAGCAGAAACAAGTTTCGGTCGAGGCCATGAACCCAAACGAGAGGGAGCAGCACGGAAACACACCGTTCTGTCGAGGCAGAGGAAATTTTCGGCATGGATGTTTAGGGACGCTTTGGCTTTGTAACAGAGTCTRTATCTAGGACTTCCACCTCAGCATACTCTGTACCTTTTGAATTTTGAATGAATGATGAGAAATGAGACAATCAAGTTCTTCATAAATTGACKGCGTTTGCAACATTTTTGTCCTTACGTTCCCTGAGTCACACAGTATTGYATTYAATGTCATCGAGTGTCATTCACACAACTAATGGAAACCTATAAAGGAGGCTCTTTTCATGCGCCAAGCCCCCCCTGCCATCAAAACCAATGTTCCACAAAATCTCGAGAATTATTGTAAAATAGTAAGATAGACTCTCGAGCTATAGTATCTCTAACGGTAACCTTGTACCGGACGACACGATGTCATTCCAGCAGCCGCCCCTCAAAGAGCTCCTCGACTTCATGGGCCAAAACTTCTCTCAATACAACGCACTCCTCGACTTCGAACTTCGCAAAGGCAACTCCACCCGGCTTACTCTCCCGCCCGGCGCCAAAGCCAAGATCCTCCAAGCCAAACTGTCATAYACCGRCAAAGACTGGCTCGCAGACGGCGAAAACGACTCAGCCTCCATCCGCTCCATACTCGAGAAGCCCATCGATACAATCACTGCCGAGGATCTCAACACCGTGGCGGAGGCCCTCGCYCGCAAGTTCCCGGCTTCCTACTCGGCGGTCAACCAACCTGTCGCTTTCGCCGCATATCAGCAGAAGGCTGGCGAGGACTTATATTCTTTCACCCAGCGGTTCTTCAATAATTTCTGCGGCGGCGCGTTTCGCAGTGTCGAGCACGAGATTGTGGATCCTAAGGATCCTGTAGGCCTCCTTCAGCGGGGCATTGTTGGCAGGTACGTCGACGCGCTGTATGACCAGGAGTTGCGTACTCGCGCGAAGATAAACTGGCAGATTGACACGCTGGGGAAGGTGACGAATATGTGGCATGCTCATGCCGTTCTCAAGACCCTTGAAGCGGAGATTCGCGAGCTGCACAGACAACAGAAC
>QYSG01000115.1:0-71900 GCA_003988875.1 Lachnum nothofagi
CAAGACCTTTCTTCTCCTGATTCGAAAGTCTCCTTTCCTGCCCATTGATGTATTTTACACTTTTGAGACATGTAGACCAGAACTCCATTCTCTGCTCCTGATGAGTCCCTTCCAGATCAGTGGCGAGACATTTCGAGGTAGCGCCTTTGACAGACCCCAAACGACAACAATCGATCCATCCAGTGCCACCTCAAACCAAGTCAGATCCCTAGCACTGACAATTTCAACCAGCCGAAATTCTCCTTAATGCCTCTACCCTAATCCTTCCAGAATCTTCTATCTGTCTCTCTCGTCACCGCGGCGCCGCTTTCTCGAGATAGAACCCAGGATCCGGCCTCCTTTCCGCCTTCAACTCCTCCCTTGTCAGAGCCTTATCCACTTCTTGTACTGACACCAATTCTTTGACTTTCATGATCTGACCAGCGRCTTCGGGCGAGACGGGGTAGAAGACTGTGGCCATTCGATGGCGCAGGCCGAGGGCTTTGAGGACGCCTTGGGTACGTTTGGGCATCCCGATGCCGGAGCGCATGAGGGTTATACGGAAGAAGGACATTTTGGCTAGGGAATGTATGAGCTAGAGTATATAATTGTTAATGTGAAAGACGTACACTTCGTGGTTTTGTGATGAGCCCTGATAGGGACAACTCGAGCTGGTCAAAATCAAGAGGTTGTAGAAAATCTCGGGCCCACCAGCCGAGAATACGCTACTGCAGCCTGCAGTTTAAACCCCAGGTTCAAGACGGCATAACGTCTCAGTCCTGCCTAAGTCAAATTCCAAGCATGGCATGAACAAAAAAACAATTCGAAAGATCACGCTACCGCCATGACGATGGATAGCTCGACGGTCAAGCTCTCCGAGCTGCTGCGGCACCCGGACGACCTCGACAAGATCCCCGTCATGAAGCTCGAATACAACCGCAAGAAGAGCGCCGTGGACTCGCAGCTGCGCAGCGGGCTCAAAGAGCAGCTAGAAATCACACAATCCGGCATGAATGGTATCACGGATGGGCAGAGAACGGTACAGCTCATCAAAGAGGAGATGATGAAGATCGACAAGCTGTGTGCGGAGGCGCAGAACATGATCAAGGACTTCCCGAACATCAACCTAGTCTCGCAGACGCACAGAAATTTCAGCGCCGTCGAGACGATGCGCAAGAATCTCGATACTTTCAATGACCGTTTGGGTCAGATCGAGGTTATGCTGCAGGAGGATGATCGCGATCCGGA
The DNA here is from genome assembly GCA_003988875.1 of Lachnum nothofagi. Taxonomy (NCBI): domain Eukaryota; kingdom Fungi; phylum Ascomycota; class Leotiomycetes; order Helotiales; family Lachnaceae; genus Lachnum; species Lachnum nothofagi. The sequence continues at coordinate 1,228 of QYSG01000115.1, forward strand.
GAACATGCCGAATTTATTAGCCATTCATTACGAACTTACGCAGTTGAGGAATATTAGGGATGATGCTATGGAACAGATTCTACGGGCCGACGATTCTAGTTTGCAAAGCACATTGGAAGACTATTTTGCGAGGCTGGATGAGACGATCGATTGGTTCGATGAACATATTGGGAAGATTGCGCTGAATCTCATTAATGTGGTAATTGAGCAGAATAATGGACTGGTGGTGCGGTTCGCGGTCATCATTGAAGCAGAGGAGAAGAGTGATAAGAGAATCAAGGCGCTGCAGGAGGCGCTGAAAGATCACAAGGAGATGGCGGCGAGGTTCCAGAGCATTACGGATGGAGCGAAGAAGACGAGGGGGTATAAGGAGAAGTTCTTGCAGGCTATCGAGATCACGGCCTCAGCGCAGGTCACGGAGACGAAGCAGGCCTTCTTGGAAGATGCTTCGAGGTTGGAGAAACAGCTCAAGTGGTTCTTCAATGACTTGAATGCTGTTAAGCAAGGAATGGCCCCTCTTATGCCGAAGAAGTGGAAGATTTTTCAGACGTATGGGAAGATATATCACAAGATCATGCACGACTTTCTTATTGGCATGATCGACGACCCAGAAACCGAATCGAAGCATATGCTGGCTATAGTTAACTGGCCTGAGAAGTATTATGCAAAGATGACGAAGCTTGGATTGAAGCAGGACGACTTATTGCCTCAAGTCATAGATGGCAGAGAAACTGAATTGGTCAGAGACTTCAGGAATTTGATCATCAAATACCTTGATCAGTGGCTTGATAGGATCTTTGCCACGGAAAAGAAGGACCTAGCGGATCGGAATGTCGAGGGTTCGAATCTGGATGCCGATGAATATGGCTATTTCCGCACGAAGAATCTTGTCGATATGTGGCGCATGTTGAGAGAGCAGCTTGATGGGGCCTCGAACTCTGGGAGAGTGGACGTCGCTGAGGGTGTAGTGGATGCCATGATCCTGCGACTGAAGAGCCGTCAGCAAGCCTGGCAGAAGATGTTAGACGAAGAAGCTGCGAAGTATTACGGCAACACGCCAGAGCTGGAAGGGTTCCAAGCGCTTCAAGATTGGCTCATCGCTACAGCAAACGACCAAATTGCCTGCATTGACGACAACGAGGATGAAGGCAAATTCGCATACCTCACGAGCTTCCGGCAGAAGTTCGAGCCTCTAGTTTCACCTCCCTACCTGGAACGTGCAGACGAAGAGGTGTCAAACCTCCGAGATGGTTACGTGGATCTCAGTACGCACTGCATTGCCAAGTTCGCACAACTTATCTTCGCCGTGGACTTCCGGACCGTCATGCCCGACTTCTTCACAGCAAAGTGGTATTCAGCAACAGTGATGAAGCAAATAGTCGTGACTTTTCAGGAGTACGTCAGTGACTACAAGACCGTATTGCATCACTCTCTCCTCGATATCTTCATTGAGGAACTAGCAGACGAGCTTCTCATCCGCTATCTCTCGAGCGTTAGGAATAAAGGCGCAAAGTTCAAGCGCCAAGATCCGTTCAAAGACAAAGTATTCAACGATGTCTCCACAGCGTTCGAATTCTTCACCGATAACAGCTACCTCAGTCCTGATGTAGCTGATACCATCAAAGAGAAATGGCGAGTCACGGAGCCTTTCTTGCAACTCATAGAAGCAGACAAGTCCATTGTCCCAGAAGTCTTTACGCAGTTCAAGGAGAGTTATTGGGATTTACAGCTTAGCTGGGTGGAGGCTGTGCTGAGATCGAGAGATGACTTTGATCGTTCTTTGCTGGCGGCCGTCAAGAGTAAAGCAGCCCAGCTCGATGTTCCTAGAGGGCTTGAGACTATTATGAGTAAGGTAAAATGAGGGATTTGGGGTCTTCTTTGGATTCACGCTGGAGTTTGGGGTTGCGTTTTAGCGGGCATTTGAGGCGCAGGATGAGATATCCAGGAGGCAATTTAAGCAATTTGTACACTGTAGATAGATATATGGTTCACTTTAAATCATATCCTGCTAGACAGAAAAGGCGCACCAAATTGAAATGTCCCAGACAGGGTGAGACATTAAGAATGCTCGTGTTGAGTGACGTAGCCCAGTGAGTGATCAAGGAAGTCGCAATCGAAGCCTCATAATGGTTATCTCACGGGGTCAGACRGCACGCCAGAGAAATTTCCAGCTGCCTGATTGGTTATCGTAGTTCTCGGCGTTTTTTAGCGTAAGACTAATCTAGAATAAATAAAAGGCAGCAGATTTTCTCTAGTGAAGCATCTAAGAAAAAATAAAACTAATTTATATAATAAATTTATAAATATAAAAATCAAAATTTATTATAATTATTAATTAATTTATAACCATTTTATAAAATTATTTAACTATAAACAAAGATTATAACTAAATTATTTATTTATTTATATATACCTATTTTATTTAATTAATATTTTTAATAAAAATCAAAATATAATATTATATGTAATAAATTTATAGGTCTATTTTTTAATTGGTTTCGGCGGCGGCAAAATAATTTTTATTATTTGTTTTTATGTTTTTTAATAATACATTAAAAACCTGTCTAGTATTCGCATATGTTTTTTTGATTGTTATATATTTTTTTTATTTGAATTTAATATATTATAGTTAAATATTAAAAAAAGGGGATGGTTACAATCGCAAAAAACTAAAAACAAACGAAATTTTTCTACTATTTAATTATATGTCTTTTAATAATACATTTAAAAACTTTTTAGTATTCGTATATGCTTTTTTAATCATTATATTATTTTTTTATTTAAATTCAATACATTATGATTAAATATTAAAAAAATAGAAGCTTATAGTTGTAATATTAATATATTAAAAAGTATAGGTATAATAAATGCCACTTGAAATTACAAATAATATAATAATTAAAATATATTAACTATAAATTAAAAAAAAAAAAAATTATTTTAACTATTAAATAAATTAATAATAAAATAAATTAATATTATAAAAAATATTAATTTATATATTTAAAAACTATAAAAGTATTTTTACTAAAATAAATAATTTATACACTAAATAACTTTTGTTTTTTCTTAGATTTTGCAATAATGTTTTTAGGTAATGGGCTATGATTAGCTTATAGTTTTCAGAGTTCTAAAAAGGGTTTAGTGTCCTGGCTGTGGGTCCAAAAACACCACTACGCAGGGTCTGATTTATGAGATAACATAATGGCAACTTCTYACGTTGCTCCTGGCTTCGCCTCCTGCATATGCAGTCCCATTTGTAACTTGCTTTTCACATTGCCCGAAACCTTGGTAAGGGGACAGTAAAGGAGGAATTTTAAAGCTTTGGTGCGAAAGTCTTATAACTTGATAAAGAAATTTTTGTTTAAGGTCTTGTAACTTTATGCCAAAAATTTAAACTCAAATTATATAACTATAATTTTATGCATTTTGATTAGTCGGCTCTGTAGGTTTCGGGCTTGGTGGGTGCGCTAGCACCCCCATACTAGTTCCATTCTTAGTCGACTATTAAAAGGCACCTTTATCGATTCGAGGGCAATCACGTGAAAAGCCGTCCGGCGCGTACCTCGATTACGCGACTTGACCGCGAAGCCAGCCGTCGCAAACCAACAACACAACAATCATGGTAGGTCCAAAGCTACTCATTTTTAATTGACAACTTTGACAAGTGACTAGGCTCCAGATACCGAGGTATTGAAGAGGAAGCGCTCTCGCCCTTCAGACTGGTGGGCAGCGAGTCCTGCGGCATCAACATCAACGCCCGCGCTGAAGCCTATGCCACCTCCCGCGAAGGTGTCAAAGAAGCCAGCGATCGCAGATGCGCAAACAGTATGCATCTTCTCAATTTCACAACATATTGCTAATAATTATGCTAGGCGCCAGAACGAGAAGGACTCAAACGGCAACGCTCGCGACCCTCAGATTGGTGGGCTGTGAGCCCTTCTGCCTCGCAATCACAAAACACTGCCTCTTCTTCGACCAAAACTAAGATATCTTCGAACTCTGAATCTGCGGAGAGAGCGGTGAGAGACGCGCCGTCAGCTGGAAACAGAGGAAGAGCCCCAAAGTCTCGGGAGGAGTTAGGAAAGCCTGTGAGGAAAGGCCGCGTATCTGACATACAGAACCAACCACAGAAACCCAAGGACGCTGAGAAAACCAAGCAAGGAAGGCCTGCAGCGTCTTCATCGCAAGTAAAAGAGCAGAGAGTAACTCGGGATGCGCCCAACAAGCGGGGCCGACCTGCTGTGGCTCAAGAGCAGCCAGTGAAATATGTCAAGCTTGGGAGACGTGGACGCTCTTCCTATACCGAGGCAGAAATTCAAGATGCTGTTGGAGCCGACGAAGATCATGGAAGCACGGGCAAACGTGGACGTCTCTTAGCCAGTACCATGGATAAGCATTCTCATCCYGAGAAGTCATCTAGGGACAAACCGGCTAATAAGAGATATTCCCAGCCTATGGCTATCGATCATGAAGAGGAGACTAGAGGCAGGACACGAAGCCGACGATCTGATGTAGAGATCGAGCAACCCGCTACTGGTCCTCTGATTAAAGAGCAGGTGGCAAAGAGACGTGGCCGTCTTTCGGGAGAAGTCATTGGTGTGGAAACGGCATCGTCAGCCTTTGGGAAATCGCGGGGCCGTCCTGCCAAATCTAATACTGAGGAAGCAGCACCAAAACCCTCCAAGTCTCAGAAAACAGGCCAGCAGTCATCTTCAGCTCCTTCTAAGAAGACTATTTCCACCGCCACGAAATCTGATGCCAAGAACGTTAAGCGTGTTTCCCATACTAAGCTCGCCACCAAAAAACGCAAGCCAGTACAGGGTAAGGCACTCTCTTCAGTATGATTATCTCGGATGCTAATATCTATTCAGAAACAGCAAGCAACCCCCTTAGTACAAAACGTCGTCGAGTTGCAGCTGCCCAAGAGGAAGAGGAAGCAACCCCGCGACAAGAAAAGACTCCTAAACATCAGCATTTGGCCCCAGTCACACGCAAAATCCCACAATATACCATCGAAGAGAAGTGGAAGCCATTACCAGCTAAGGGAATTGATCTCATTTCACAGCTTCTACAGGATATTCAAAGACCTATAGCAGTCCGTGCGAAAGAAGACCACAAGAGAGCCCATGCGACAGCAGCCTTGCAGGTTGCTTCTCGGAGACTCCTTGGCAGATTKTCAAGGGGTCTTCCGTTTCCATCGGGGACCCGTCATCTAGTAGAAGATGATCTCGATTTTGAGAAGGTTCTTGACCAGACTCGAGCTCTGGAGGCTCAGCTTACACCAGCACTACATGCGAATGAGCTCTTGGCAGACGAGTTGAGCAAAGAAACGATCTGGCTAGAGTCAGAGAAAGCTGCTCTAGCCGAGTTGGAAACAAACGCGAAATCTGCAGCTGCGTCAAGAAAACAAGTTCAGCGAAATATGCATTCATTGCTCCAGTCAGAACACTCGAAGGTAAATGAGGAGGACTTGGTCTTGAAACAACGCTCTATTGTGCCAATGTCAAAGGTGAGTGCACCTAGAAAACCAACGGAGCTCTTCAAGAGAGCTAATCCTCTACAGCTATTGGAAGATGAGCAACTACAAGACATCGCCCATAGCATTGAGGGCCATATAGATAGTATACAGGGAAACCTTAAGCAAGTCGAGGGTATCAGTGAGGCAATGGCAACAAGCAAAGCAGCTGTACAGGCCACTCTGTTCGCTCATTTGCAACTTACTAAGTATGAGGAGGTCGTCTTAGGACCTGATTAGGTGGGGGAAGCACTAGCGATAGGGCGGAGTGGGGTCCAGTCTGACAGGTTCAGCAACCTTGGGGAAGAAAATTACGACCTGATGATTGATTGTATACATGATTTATTTCGAAATGAATGATACCCAATTAGCTGTCACCTGATTACATGCCCGCTTTGAGACAATTGCATTAAGTAGGACCTGGCGGCGCAGGCCCTGCCCTGCCCTGGAACAACTCTCGGCTTAGGGGAGGTGCTAATTCGTGCTAATTCCCCGCGATTTCAGAGCTCAGCTTTCATCTTCCAAACATTTGCGCTCAACACCACAACTCTCTTTGCGCTTACGATTGTCGCTTGGAACAGCGCCTGGTACAATTCCTACACCTCATGTAGTACACAAACGCTCTACTGACAGGGACCAGGCTTGCGGCGCTCGAATACGTGGGCACGAGATCAGGATTGGTCGAGACGACTCCAGCGCGACAGTCGCAACCCGATGGAAGTTCTTGAAACATAAGCTCCGATGTCATGGATCAGAATGGAGCCAGTAATGGAGAGGAAACCAAGCCAGAGGGGTCGCCGCCGACCTCGAAGTCCGGCAAAGGCGCGGGTACCAAGAAGCGGCGCAAAGTGAACCATGGTACGTCAATCAGTCCCAGCTGTCCAGTTCTCTCTGAAACATCCGCAATCATCGCTGACCTTGGAACGTGTTCCTGCAGCTTGTGTGTACTGTCGACGATCTGTAAGTACGGCATTGAGTCAAAGGACAAGGGGTAGCCCTGGGAAGATGCACCTTTGCGCAGATTGTTTGGCAGAAGCTAATTCGATTGTAACTCCCGCAGCATATGACCTGTGATCTCGTAAGTTGGTGTCACCGTCTTTTCCAATATATGCAGCCACTCGTGAGACGCGGTGATCTATGGCTAACTTATTTCCGTTACACAGGAACGCCCATGTGCCCGCTGTATAAAGAGAAATATTGGGCACCTTTGCCACGATGAGCCCCGCGAACCGGAGTCGGCCACGAAGAAATCCAAGAGGCAGCATAGCAGCTCTGCCCTGGAGAACGATGATACGGCACAGGATCAACCGCAGACGAGCATAGACGGTGGCAACACGGTCGAACCCTCCCAGGACGCTTCGGAAGATAGTAACCTTACACTTGGGACGTCAGCACTCTCTCAAGGTGCTCCTCTACAACTCGTTCTACCAGCACCTGTGTYGGGGATTCAAGCAAATGCTCTCAACAGCCGTAGCAATCAATGTGAGGCCCCGTTTAGCGCGCCAGCTAATTTTCAGCTGTTAATGGGTGCACAGTTATCGGATATTCTAACGATTGGCTTGGATCACAGAACCAGTTCCAAGATATGCATAACTATCATCCCTCATATATGTTCAATGCACCGGAAGTCACGAACGAGTACAACCTCTTGAACGACTTTCTCAATAGCAGCTTGCTCGACGAGGGTGCCTTGGGAGAAGATACAYCTAATTTCTATGCTGATCAATCAGGCGTGATGTTGCCTGGGAGTTCGAATAATATGGCTGGAGTACAACCGTCGGCTGGATTAGCAGCTCCAAACAACTCACAGGGCAATGCGATATCAAGACCAGCGAGTGTCATTCCAACTGATAAGGCGCGAGAATACTATCTGCAGGCAGCAGATCCCACTGGGAACGATGCTCCTGAGGAGCGGATGCAACGACTCCTCAAAGCAAAGTATGACGCTGGCATGCTGAAACCTTTTAACTATGTTAAGGGCTATGCGAGGTTATCAGCATACATGGACGGTCATATGCACGCTGCTTCAAAGCAAAAAATCCTAAGGCAAATCGACCGGTTTAGACCGAAATTCAGAGAGAAGGTGCAGACACTGAAAGACATCGAGCTGATCTATGTGGAGATGTGGTTCGAACGCAGCCTAATGGAGTACGACAGAGTATTTGCAAGTATGGCTATACCTGCATGTTGTTGGAGGCGGACTGGGGAGATATTCAGAGGCAACAAGGAGATGGCAGAGCTGGTTCATGTTCCCATCGAGAAGTTACGAGATGCAGGCACTACCTTTCCAAAGTGAAGTAGTTCTCTGCTAACGATTATCATAGGGCAAGACTGCATTGCACGAAATTCTTTCTGAGGAGTCTCTGGTAAACTACTGGGAGAAATTCGGGGCTATAGCTTTCGACCAGAACCAGAAAGCTCTTTTGATGAGCTGCTCTCTGAAGAATCCAGACGACCAATCGAAGGATCCAACAATCAAATGTTGCTTCTCCTTTACGATACGGCGGGATGATCACAAAATGTAGGCCCCATGCATTCCGATCTCTTTTGAACATTTGCTGATATACTCTTCTCTAGACCCGCCTTGATTGTTGGCAATTTCCTGCCACAAGACCCAGTCAAGCATTAAGCCAATTGGCATTTCAAGTAATTAATAGGGAAATGGAAAACAAGTACACAAATGTACCGTAAAAGGCGACAGGCGTTAGCAAAAGGACTGGGATCTGCCCACGAGACACTTGTGGCGCTTGTATATCTGGTTCGGTTTTCCAAAATAAAAGAATTTCTCGGTCATTTCCTTCTGCTTGCAACATTTCCTTCGCAGTACTGCATGCGCTTGAATTTGAACCTTGTTCTTCGGTAATTCGCTGGTGAATCGTTCTCAAGCTGTTCCTATTGTTTTCGGCGTGGTGTTATATCATGCTTCTACTGACAAGCCTTTCTCAAAGAATGATACATGACGAATAATTTGGAGCTCTTCTTAGCAACAAATCGATAGTCGCGTGCTTCATAATAAGTTTCCCCTATGCCCCTATCTGTTGCCGCGCCATCTTGGTATGTCCAACATTGCATTTTAGTTTGTAGCGAAGGTTCAATATTGAATTTCACTCACGGGTCTTTAGCGAACTCTGTTCTCAACCACGTCAACGACGACCTGCCGCCGGGAGCTCGATGTTCTACACCTTAACCTTAGGAAGTGATGAAGGCCTCTATACTGACGCATATTCAGTCTTTCTATCAGTCTCTAACTCAATTCACCAAGTACAACCTCGTTCCTATAACAAGCCATGGCGGGAGGACAGYCAACTCGGCCTCCTGACAAAGAGAAGCGCGTCAGGGCCATCCTGAGTATGTCACCCAATATGAATATATCTTCCATTGTCAACTAATATTCATCTCAGTCTTTGCATCCGATTTGGTATCTCACCTCCCCGCCGCTGCGACATCAAGAACGCCTGGGACCCTCCTCGATGAGACTGAGAAGCAAATATCCACCTTCCCTAGCAATCTTGGCTCGGCTGCCGTGGCTAGGTGCCAGGACATCGACAGCGCTGGCACGACTCTATGGAATCTATGTACACGGCTCCGTCGAGATCGTGATCCGGACAACCCAGAAGCTCCCCAAGCTATCTTAAACACTACGCGCGTCTTCGCCTTCATGCTCTTGCACTGTGCTCATGAGAACGGAAAAGGGACGATTGGAAATGTCTTTAGGCTGATGAAGATTGGAATCAAAGCTGCCAAATGTTGCTTAGGTACGTGCCCTAACTGATAGACATATTATCCCTAACTTTAGGGTAGAGAGGAGAGATGATCAATTGGCCTTGAAGGTTCTYGAGAGAGTCAGCAAATATGAGGTTATACTGCGACAGCCCCAACCAGATCTTGCGCCCGAAGACCCAGAGGATCGCGAAAGGCTATGTGCAGAGTACTTCGTTCTTCGCACGGCTTTGGTAAGTCAGGCATTCGCCAGTCATTCGAGTCTTTCTAAGTCGATATTAGGCATGGCAGCAGAAACAATTCGACATCGCGGAACACATGTACAAAAGCTCCAAGCCCTCCGAAAAGGTCTTCGATCCGCACTCGGCAGAGAGTATGGCAGATGTTCTATACGAAATGGGCAAAGATCTCTTACAATCTCACCAATATCCTATGGCTGTTAAATGGTTAGAACGAGCGTACGAAGTGCTTGGAAGCCAGGAGCTCGACAGGCTTAGCTTTGATGCTAGCGAGCTTCATATCTCCATCACACAGTCGCTTGTGAAAGCCCTAATAGGATTGAAAGATGAGCCTTCTCTAGACAAAGCACGGGCATTAGTCGATCTCGTCGAGAACGAGATTGGAGATAAACTGATAGTGCTATTGCTCAAACTTGAAATTCTTTCGGCTAGAACAACGGAGACCTTCGACAGCAATTCATATGGCGATGTCCTCCGAAGAATGACCCGGATCATGAYACTCAGCGATTCTAATTTCAGTCTTATCATGTTTCATATACGAAAATTGAACGACAAAAGTCCTAGTCTGGCTTGCAAGGCTCTGGAGGACCTTATGCGGCTGCGGGTACTGAAGGAGGATCGGGAAGACTGGCTTGAGAAGGTCTTGGTCACTCGATTATGGATAAGCATCAGTCAGAGAGATAGTTCCGAGACATTATTGTCCCTCGATGACTTCTTCTCTATGATCGCAACAAACGCTCTCCAACCAGTAAGCGTAGCAGCCACTCTGGCAGCACACACGGTCAGTTCATTCCGCCAACACATTTGAATCATCTTAACATGCGAAAGCTATTATGGAAACGTATCGAATCAAACTATGCCCAAGCACAGTACGATGTTGCCGAGAAATGGTGTCACCTAGCAATGCATCAGATCTTTGAGAAGTCGGGAGAGCTCAACATGGCGCGAATATCGAGGTAGGCTTCTCTTATTTAACGTGAATTTGGTGGCTTATTGATGGATAGGAAGCTCTTATTATGCGCACTAGCTAGACAGGATGTCCGGAGTGCCAGGGAGATCTTTGCATCAATGTCATCTGTGGCTCAAAATGAACCAATGACAAGATTCTTGATGTACAAGATCGCTTTACGCTCCGGAGAAGCTGATCTTGCGGCGGATAGCCTCCACATCATAAACACCATCCCGGGGAAAACCCCAACACTGCTCTATGCTTGTTGTCTGGATGCTCGAGATGTCGGCAATAAAACAATGCTTCTCTCAGCTCTTCAGCTCGTCCTCGAAAAATACGATTACGGAGCTCCTGCATCGATACATTTACCGTCACTTCTTCGGATCACCATCGGATTGACTGAGTCATATGTTGCAGAATCGAAAGCTGTTGATCATTCCCATGAGGCCGAACATACTATCGATAAGCTATGCAAGCTTTTTGAAGGAGGTAATTTGTGATCACGATGTAATATCTGATTAAACTGACTTTAGACAGCGGTGGTATCGATTCAGAATATAGCTGGTGCAACCCAAGGAACCGAACTCCTATGGACTATCCCAGAACTAAATTGGTATTCTAAAAATGCATATAACCTTGCTATCAAGCACATCTCCCATTGGGCTCCGCGCTTTACTTTGAGGATGCTGACGTGCTGCATCGCCTTCATCGACCGCTATCCCAAAGATCTCAACGAGCAAATAGCTGAAGATCTCTCTTTCCGCAAGTTATTTTGCGAATTTTCTGCTGCGACGGCCCTGGTAGTGTTGGCAAGGGGCGAAGACATCATCGAGACGCAATTACAAGACTATCTGACCTTACGGAAGCACGTCAAGCGTTTTGATAGCTTGCTAGAAGAAATGCTGGAGAAGATGGACGAGGATCTAGGTGGAGACCTACGCCAAAAGCTTTCAACTCTTCTAGCGTTCGACTTCGAGGCTGCGTGCCAGCTAAAGGCTTGGGATGACCTTAGCAGAATTATTTTGAAAGCGGAGATGTGCAAAAGTATCCGTACCTATGAGCTGATGGCGGATTGCATTCTTTCAGCTGGGCCTCCAACGCAAGGCATGACGTGCAACTCCTGTTCTCACCTGATCATCACTGACTGGATCTAGTCTTGATCAATACCCTAAAGAAGATCATCAATGAAGCCTGGAGCYTCGAATCCATGAACAGCGATATGCTAGCCAAGTATATGCGCTGCCTCTTCCAAGTCGCCATCTCCGACAACGTCGAGATTGCAGAGCAGCTTCTGGATCAAATTCAAGACCATGCTGAGCAAGCGAGTGAAGTATCTATTCCTTGCCTTTGCACATATTGGGCCTGATATACTGACATGTATCCAGACTGAACAACCCTATCCCTCGGAAGAACTCGACTGGATCGCTGGCAAAGCGTTTAACCATGCTGTAGATCTATATTGTAATAACAATGATAAGGCGTGCAAGAACTGGGCAAGCAAGGCGCTAAATATTGCGCACTTCTGTGATGATAATGGGGCGCTGGAGAACTTGCTTCAGACAAAATATGCGGGATTGAAGTTTGATTCTTGAATGATTGGGGAAATAGGGATAATCACTAAGCATTTACATATGGGAGACTCTATTGTTTCGCTTGGGACGGATGGCTTTGAAGGATATACTCACGTTGCCAGACTTTTGCTATCCATACTCGATACTGGTTTGCATTTYAGAAGGTGTATTCATTTCCATTAAATCAGTTGTTCCTAACATAGTACTTCTCAAGAGACTTTCCTCCCGGCACGCACATGTGAGTAGTCTTAAAGCGAGGTCTCACATGCTGGACTGGAATATGATCACAACCCTGAGGATCCAGATGATCAGATCATGATCGACAATTCTAGAATAAGCAACAAGCAGATCTGCAGAATCTAGAAGATCAACACGACACCCGTGGAAAGTTTCCACGAGGTGCAGATCATCTTGCGGCGATCTAAGTGAGCCGCAAGCTAGGCTCGCGTGGCAAATCGAAGCCATTTCGTCCAAGATGCGTCTATACCTTCCGCTTCACTTGAATCAGGTACAGATTGTGGCGTGACTCCTCAATGTGGTGAGGAATAGCTACGATCCGCTACTTAGCAGCGTAGGTCTCATGGGTGYAGTCCGGTTCCCGCTTCCTTACTCTGCGCACCGGTTGGTATGGAACCGGCGGGGTAGGAGCGATCGCCGGGGTGCTAAAGATGGGTTCGGGTAGCCAGACGGGAAGGAACCTTCCGAATACGTCGATTGACAGAGGGAAAGATTAACCTGCGTGCATCTTTGAGAAGTGACGATCCGGATGCTCGTTCGTGTCTGTGCCTTCTCTGCTCTAACTGAAGAAGGCATCCCGATTAGGCGACATTATTATGATTGGTGTCGTACAGGATGATCCAAAATGCTGCCCCTTTTCTCTATCTTCTACTAGATGTTACAGTATGTACACGCAAGTACTCTTACACCCCAAGCTCAACCAATCACTGAGCTAGCACCCCCTGAAGCACCTTCCCCAATACCCCCCTCACCCTCTTCGGCCTCTCCCCAACACACGTAAAAACGACGGCCGTGCTCACCGCAAATGCCAGCGTCTCCCGCCACTGCTTCTCCCACACATAGCGGCGCGGGAACAGCGTCGCCAGCGCCCGCGGTGCCACAAACAGCCCCAGCTCTTTCCGCCGCCCCGAGTTCTCAATCAGCACGCTCCAGCCGCAGAGCGCACATCCGGTCGCCACGCACACGCCGCTGTCGATCTGTTGCCGCTTCGGTGTGCTGGTCCCGAGAATACGCGGCCCGAGACGGGTACGTCCGAGACAGACCCCGTAGTAGTAGAGCGCGATGAACATRCCCAGGAAGGCTGACGAGCGCGCTGAGGACTCGATCGCCTGTCTAAACTTCTTGGCGCTTGGGGTGCGTAACGTGAGAATGAGGTTTAAAGGGAGATAAGTCGAGAAGGCCCAGAGGAAAGAGCGCCAGAAGCGCGATAGTGCGTGCTTTTCGCAGTTGGGGCCGACGCCCATGTGCACGATTTCGCAGGGGAAGGGAATGGCTTGCACGGGGTCGCCCCATTCAAGAGGCAGCTTGTAGTCTTTGCACATGCCCTGGAGGACATGTGCTTGCCCGGTCTCGAGGCCGTATTTCATTTCGCCGTAGCGAACGCGGCGGAGGGCGAGGAGGAGCCGCTGGTCGACTTGTGCGGCTGATTTGATCCATTTGTTGTAGGATCGTGGGAGGCGGTCGGGGGTATAAATCCTGCTCGATGGGTGAGTATATATATTTATCATCTGTTCGGAGAAGTTGGAGGTGGAACAGGTAGGAAGTGAAGGCGGGAACAAAACGCACCAAGCCCACATAATCARCGCACAAGAACTAGCGAAAATGGAGGAGTCGCTAAGTGTCGATGCAAATTGCTCAACCTATTGTACAATTAATAAGTACTTTTGAAGTGAGCTTGGAGGAGAAATACCTTTGTCCATTTGCCTGAAGTAAGTCTGTGGCTCTTGCGTTGAGCCCATAGTTCTCCGACGAGGACATCAAGAGCTCGCGTAACAGCAAAGAGAGTTAAGTCCATTGTTCGACCAGCGAACTGGATTGGTCTAAGATGGACTCCTGTAGAAGTCGCTTGAGGGACATAATCGATGAATGCCTCGCTCTTCTTGGATTGGAGAAGCCTCAGACTGTACCAACTGTATCATATCAGCCCTACACGAACGGAGTTACTGAAAGAGACATGCACACCTTGCAATGAAGGTTGACAGCCATCTTGCTAATCTAGAACGTCTCAATCAGCCTTTCCCGTAGAATGGAGAGTTGCAAAGCGTGGTCCATACCGTAACTGTGCTAGCCCAGATAGTGATATCGCGAACTTGGCAAATAATCTCCCAAATGGAATCTGACATGCGATTAGTAGAAGTATGCAAGGAAAGGGGGTGGATCACGTGCCTCTAGTAAAGTTGAGCCGCCTACTAGCGCTGCGCAGAAAGTGGGAAATCTTTGCAGCTCGAGTCCACCTCTCAAGACACGGCGGAGGGATGGCAGAAAGGCATCATCGGGCTTTTCATCGATGTTCTTCCGCCGGCGGCTAAGGTGCAGCAAAAGGAGAGTCAAGATACGCGGAGCCGTGGAAGATGCATACCCCAAAACGTAAGCGCGCAAAACAGGCCGCAGAGCCGACGGAACGTTCTGTGCAAACGGCCTCCGCCGCGGGGAGAGGGCTGCAATCGACGGCATGATACCGTAGCATTCAAAGGGCTCTCGACTAGTACGAGAGATCAGCAACGCGACAGCTTCAGCATCGAGGTTCGGAGAAATTGCAGTCATATGAGAAGGCGCTAGGCGTGGCATGCAAACAGCGGGACCCGCCCGGTGCTGCACAACATCTCATCTTGTCTCAGGGGCTCGAGGTGGCATCAAGATCTTCTCCACAGGGAAGGACGTCACTTACCGGCTGGGGCGGTGGGCGGTGGGCGGTGGGTGGTGGTGAGGCTGGCTGCTCCACTCTTAAGGGTGTTCTCCAGATCCGGTCGGATCCCCGCCAAACGCGGGATGCTCGATGTGAAAGCGGATGAGCTGAGGCTCCGGCCTGAACGGCTTATTTTGCATTGTTCAAGTTGGGCCGGACGATCATCCAGACGATCAAGAGCCAAGCCCCTTCAGCAAGACGTGACTTTCGTGGCCCAAACTGGAAAGCCCAAGAGGCAAGAAGAGGCAAGAACAAGCGGGCTCTGAACTGCCGTCGTTGGAGCCTTCACAGCGCGACCTTGCAGGGTTCCAGTTCAAAGGCGCAGTGTGCAGCGCATCGGCTCTAAATTTAATGCTGCGGCGGCGGCGGAGAGTACAGTACCGTAGAATCTCCCTAGATCCGGATGGCGCTAGCAGTTTAGTGTGAGCTTCGGATTGGCTCATTCAGCTAAAGTGGATATCTTTCAAGCTTAACGAAGCGCTAAACTGCTAGCGCCATCCGAATCTAGGGAGATTCTACGGTACCACAACGGGCGGAGGGGGGGAGGAAGGGGGGAGGAAGAGGGAACAGGCACTGCTGTCCGTATTGGGGCGGAGGAGGGCGCCGGCTGAGAGAGGTGGTCAAGGGAAGCCCTGGGCGTGGGCGCCGTGTGCTATCGCGATGTTCCGAGGCGTCCCCGCTTTAAACGGCTCTCCATGCCAAAGGGGGTGCTGGGTGGAGAGAAGGTGCATCTGGAGCATAAGACTCAATTTCCGCTGCATGCGCAAAAGAGCAGGATATGCTGGAGGAGACAAGTTGGCAGAGGCTTAGGAACGTGATCAAGTTGTGTTTCTAGCCGTCTATCTACACCTCCCGCTGGCCCTGCGTCAGCCACACGGCACCGGTCCCTTTGGCTTCACAGCTGGGCCAGACAGGACCCCCACTCAGAAATCAGGATCCAGGGCCGAAGGCAGGTCCTTTCCTGTGCKACCACGGGCCTCGAAACGTTGCCGGGTCACGACCCGAAGAAAGCAGGTGCAAAAGGGGGGTGAGGGTGTGGAYTGGAGAGAGGACTGGGAGTTGTGGTGGTGGTAGTGGCGGTGGTAGTGACRGGAGTACTCCGTCTCCGCAGGAGCCTTTTTTGATTTGCATGTGAAAGATAGGCCCGACGCCAACCACAAACAAGCACGGGATTACTTTGCACCCGCTASAGCCAGCATCGCAATCCAGCACCRGCACCAGCACCRGCACCRGCACCAGCCCAGCACTCACTCGCACCAGCACGCGCAGRTATTGCGTACGCTCGAATTCCTCCAGCCTGCGCCCAGACTCGACACTATCCCGCAACCTAGACTCCCGGGTTTTTTGTTGGGGGCCTGGTGGACCTGGAAAGCGTCAGAACAAAAGAAACGGCACTGCACTGCACCCGCCCAGCGTCAACATCCTGCTGCCCTCTGCCCTGCTGCCCTCTGCCCTGCTGTCCTGCTGTAAGGTACGGACCGAGCACCAGCACCACAGAGACCCCACTCGGCTTTCCGTCGATTCCCCACGATAGCCGACTGCCTCGCCTTTCCACGACCAAGACCGCCCACCTCGAAAAGTCAACCACCTGCCTTTCACCCGCCCTGCAAAGCAGCTCCAGATCCCGCTCGGAGGGCGCCGCGCTGAGCATCATTCGAGGGACTGAGGGAGGACGAGACCCGCATGGGACGTCTTGCTGCGCTCAGTAACACTGGCCTCCGTCGTCAAACCTTCCCCGAAGTCAGGCAGTTACGAGCGGAAGCTTATGTGACAKCAACCACGGCACCAAAAACTGTCTCCCTCCCCCTCCCTAAAGCGCAGATACGCGACCTCGRCCACTTCCCGTAACTCCACTATCCAGTCTATACGGCCCTCATGCTCGCCGTTCAGCGTCCCAGCATGGGTTCGTCCAAGCCACCGAACCCTGACATGGCCTTTGGATGTATGTATCAAACKCTGCTATATCCGCTTGTCAACTAATATTCATCTCAGATCCRGTCGGTCCAAGTGCCCAAAACTTCCCTTTTCCTTCACCCACAGCTCCCGCGCCGGGGCCTGCTCTCCTCGACGATAATGAATCCAAATTCCTCGATAGCTTTTTCGACGGCGTCAGCTCTGATCAATTCGATTACAATCTCTTCCCAAGTGCCCCAGAGAGTTCGGAAATCGGTTTCGGATGGACTGAACTGCCACCTACCTTCATGGGAACGACATCTTCGTTTGGCCAGCAACCGATGCTGGGCAGCCATGAGGTGCCGGGGAACATCTTTCACAATGGCTTAGATGCACAAGTGAAGGGTGAAGTCTCTTTACCTCCCACTACAACCGCAGACGTACTAGAAGCAGCTACGTTACTACAGAATGGCTCACTCGGCAGGGGACACGGTTTAGCAGATCAAGCTTTATTTCAAAGCCAGGATATGTCGGCGATGCCAGCGAGCAGGCAGAATAGACAGCAGACGGCATCACATTTCACACCTTCGGGACAGCAATTCGTAGCAAATGATAGCCGGACAAGCAGCGAGCAATACCCAGGAGACAGCTACTTTGTGGATGTGTTCTTCGCCAACCCCAATAAGCCTGCCGCATCAGCACCAAAACAAAAGGCCCCCAAACCCGAGCTAAGCTGGGGATCAGACGCGCAGTTTGGGACATCCAACGAGCCACATCCGACCTACGACAAAGAGATCGAGAGCATGATAGAAACCGCATTCATAAAAGGCAGCGCTGGCAACTCGCGGCCGCCAAGTCCGAGGAGCGCTTCCAAGGCACACCAGCGAATGAAATCTATTGGCCACACAAATGCGGAAGCGGACGATGATGGCAGGCCAAGGAAGCGGAGGAAGAGCAAAGCGCAAGACGAGGAGGAGGATTGCGAACCTACTTCTGCGCACTCTATACCTCATAGTAGGAGAAAACCCGCTAAGAAGGGCGCTACCGACTCACCAACAGACGAGACTGGATCTAAACGGCGGAAATCAACTGCAGCGCCTTCCAAAACGACAAGGGAGAATTTGACAGAGGATCAGAAACGGGAGAACCATATCAAGAGTGAGCAGAAGAGACGAACGCTCATCCGGGAAGGATTTGAGGATCTTGGCGAGCTGGTGCCGGGCCTTAAGGGCGGGGGATTCAGCAAAAGCGCTGTGCTCATAATGTCTGCGGACTGGCTTGAGGATTTAATACAAGGGAATGCGGTGCTAAAGGAGAGATTGAATCAAATGGAAGGACGGTGATGGGGAAAGGAAACTTGCATTGTTTGGAGTCTTTGGGCTATGGGATATCTATCTGGCTGGGATGGATAGGTTGGCATTTGCTTTTATGATACACAGGATATCGTTTTATGACAAGGGACGGGGATGGAATGAGGGGTGGAGTAGGGAGGGAAAATTTTTCTTGCTGGATGGATAGGCAAGATGGCTGTTATTATGGTACAGGCTTTACATACTTACTCGATGGCATTATCACCAATACCCTTAAAATTTAACTATTTGTTCTATCGCCTAATACGTCCAGTCCATCTCACGCCCCCCTTTTTTTTACTTATGCATGCTTTCATTTTCGTTCCCTCGACCTCAGCGCCCAAGCACATCATACGCTCCTTTTCCATTTTCCAAGTTCCATAACCTTTTCGGATGCTCCCACCTAGGACACACGTACCACAACCCCAACCCAGAACTCCCCTCGTACGCTCCCGACACCAAGTCATCGGATCCTCTCGTGCACCATGAGTACAGATCATCCCCTTTCCTCCAGCAACGGGAAGCTTTCCAGAAACTCGGAGCCGAGTGACGCCTTGTGCGAGGCACAAGGGTCTCGGGACGGGAACGGAAATAGGTGGCTCGGCATCATTTTGTACGAAGCTGATGTTTTTTCATGTTGGGTTTCGGAGATTGGGGGCTTGATGAAGTTGGGCTGGGAAATTGACATGAATATGTGGGCGCGGTGAGATATAGTGGAGTGGCTGACTGAATGAATGCGTTGGATGTGGTGAGAAGTGTGGCTGACTGAATCTTATACTAAGCCTTCCTTCCTCGTCACAATGGAACATCACAAAGGAAGAATACTAATGTAGTGAGGATGGGAATGAGAAAGCGGTGAGTTAATTCTATCTTCCAAGAAAATGATACCGCTGATGAGCCGCCACCGCGAATGCGGGCATCACGGCACCACAGATGTCGCATTTCTCTCCGTCTTCCTCTTCGTCGTCGTACTCCCACTCATCGACGCTATTTTGTGTGGGTATGAGCATGTCTTCGGAGCCGGTCGTGATGGGATCCATGACTTCACAGCCAGCACTTGGCTCTGCTTGGATTCCATGTTGACCTTGCTCTGTAATCTCTTTCACTAAGATAGGAGTGTCTTCAGCTTCTTCCTTGAATTCAGAAGTAGTTCCGACCTCTTCTTTGGGTTCAGGAGGGACATCTCGATCCTCAACCTTCCATTCCTTAAGTACCTCATTTTGCCTCGCAAACATGCTCCCAATATCTCTACCTCCCCCATGCTTCCCATCTTCGCTTGCCGCCTCCACCATATTCGTGACCGCTATATTCATGAGCGAAAGGTTCCAGCCTGATGGCTGGGGATGCAGTCTCTTGAACATAGGCACCAGCGCAGCTTGCACGAGTTTCTCGACAACAGCGTCTAGGCTGCCCTTGAGGTTGAAGACGAGATTTGGCAAAGGGGAGGAGCGAGAAATGCGGTTGAAGCTCCTTGTCCGCGTGCCATCTGAATTCAGAGACAGGCGTGGGCGAGTGGAGAGACGGAGAGTCTTCGGGTGAGCGAGCCAACGCTTTGCACTTGCATCATCATCTTCTTCTAAAAGATCTGTATGCATCCTCTTGACAAGGCTCGTTGCCAGCATGCGGAGTTCTTTCAGCACTTGAGGCATTGTGTCAAGCCGCTTGTATGAGTCTTCGATGGATATCTGGGAGGGTACTTTCTTTGCTTGCAGGACTTCGGCGTCGTCGATYCCATTGAGCAAATTCCACGCCCTGCCACCAATACCTCGCTCTGTACYGGGCCCCCAAAGAATCGTCTCCAGCTGCTCYGGGCCCATATTTGGGAATATACGAACGTCTTGGACGGAGACTGATTCCTTCGTCCCGCCATAAATCAAACCTTCGTCAAATTCTGCACGCCGACCCAGAACATGGTTGCGAATTTTATGCGACATTTTGAAACCAATGCCCGGGACCTTGCCAATATCATGGCCATCAAGAAACTTTGTCACATTGCTCTTGCGACCATTTTCCCCATCGAGAAACCCATAAGGCGGTACCAGAGTAGTCTGTGCCTTTGGCTTGTGGAGATTGCCAGCTAGCTTACTGAGAATCTTGTTTGTAGAGATACCCACCGTTGCTGTATATCCTTTTTGTTCTTCCAAGCTCCACCGTAAATGTTGCGCCAGATGAGACCCAAGGATGAGGCGGAGGAGAAGAGGATCTTTAGTGACCTTGTCGTTGTTCGGTAATGCCGTACAAGACTCCGAAGGATCATTAGGATCTTCAGGATACGTGTGCCCGGCAATCTTCGTTGCATCATAGGAAAATCCTATCGTTGGATCCTCGCGCCTCAATTGAAAGAACGAGTGGGGCAAGTCATGATGGTTCAAGAGCTCTTCGTTATAGTCGACCAAATCTGTAACGTCCATAAACACCTCGTCGAATCCCAGCCTTTCGACTTTTCCACTCCATGTGAAAGATTCGAGGAACTTGTATAACGACTTTGATGCGTCTCGAAACCTGCCTAGCTCTTCACCTAAGACTATGACAATGTCTGGGACAAGCTTCTTGGCCTCGTGGATCAATTGTAGTTTTCGCAGACCACGACGGCGAGCTTCGTAATTGCAGGTAACGATTATTTGTTTCTTTGGATACAATCAGCCCAGGATCTGGGACCTATAACAGGAGTTCGTACCTGCTGCACAGCCTTCAAGGAGCTCACTCGTCAGTTTGAGGTCTAGATCTGGGATCTTGGTCGTGGCATGACGAACCAGAGGGAGAGCCTTGAGTGCCGGGTTTTCACTCTCGAACACCGCGCTATAGAAAGCATCATAGTCCTATGAGTTTGGGGTTAGATGTGGTCGATGTGTCTCGTTGTTTGGGAAGGGGAGGGGGCAGGGGGAAGGGGGCGCAGTTCACGAACAAAGTGTATGACGATCCTGCTGTCGTTGCGCATTGCTGTCAAGTTGATGTTTACCGGTCATGACAGAACGCGTTGTCGTGCTCGTAAATAGCTGCCTGCCCAGGAGCCAGCCCAACGAGGCGTCGTGTGCGAGCGAAGTGGGAGTGGGAGTGGGAGWGGGAGYGGGAGYGGGAGCGGGAGCGGGAGYGGAGTGGGGATTATCGGGCTGCAGGYAGAGGCTAGACTACCAGGACGTGTTTTTTTTTGGCAGCAGGGCAGGCTACAGTACAGTACAGTAATCGAGTGCCTCGGAGGCTCTCCGTTCCATGCCTAAATTTGGGGCAACAACACCAAACTAGTCTCTGCCTCTGCCTCTGCCTCTGCCTCGCAGCTCAACGGCCCCTAGACGGTCGGTCGGTTTCGACTCTCGACTGCACTCGCTGGCTCTGGGAAAGCATCGACGTCCCTGTCTCTGCAAGGCMCGTTGAAGGTCAAGCATTGCGTGCATGCAGCTTCCCTATCTGCTTTGCCAGAACTCTCTCTGCGTGATCGGTTCCTTRTTCCCAGAGTTGCACGCATATTCCGTCCGCATACACCCACCAGCACCCTCGTCCCCCTCCAGCCCAACCCCCGCCGCCCYTCCTGCTGGACCCCGAAGGGACTGCGCGGTGGATCCATGCTCGGATCGCAAGGCGTCCGTGCGCGCCGCCTCCCACATCTGCAAAAAACGAGTCCCCTCTTTTGGATCTCTTGGGACAGCTTGTGCGCCCGTCAAACAGGCAAGCCCACCAGGCCCAGGAAGAATCGTCGCCGTCCTGACCCCGCAATGTCGGACTGCTCGGATTTCTACAAACCCCTTGCCGCCCTRTTSCGCCCTATTGCGCCCTATTCTGAGCCCAGCCCAGACCAGCCCAGCCCAGCCCGACTCCAGCCCAGCATACTGGAGTGAACCAGTCCYGCCACCCTTCYAGGGCCCCCAAATGCGCCGGAGGCTCCTCCTCTCCTCTAAATTACGAAGCCCTGTGTTTCTATTGCTGGGATTGGCGGCACCTCCGTCAGCTGCGCGCTTATCAGCCCTGCCGATTCGTCCCAGGCTCCCAAGGGCCRGCGCTCTGCCGCCCGTCTGCAGGGGCGCCGATGGGGGATGGGCTCAAAATAGCTGTGCAAGTGGGAGCGCTGCGCCGTCAGACGCCCTGCCACCCTCTCTCCAGGCCCAATCACGACTATGTGACCACGTCTGCATCTGGCCACTGCACCGCAGCGCTTGCTGTCCCACTTGCCACCAACACCTGCGCGATTGCCAGGATGTGGTGGGCTCAAGGGTCGCGCGCATGGCTTTATTTGGGCCAGTCCTTGGGAAGGGCCATGGATGTGCTTCTAGAAATAAAGCACCCGGGCTATTACTCGCGCCTACMGTGTTGCTTCCTCCCGCATGTCGTCTCGTCACTTGCATTAGATCATTCTGCGGCGTTCCCATTCTCTCCGCAAGGCTATTCATGGCTGTCGATCGAAAGCTTCATCTGTCCTTATCCGTATATGTCTGACMATTTTTTGTATACATACTTGCTGTTCCTTCCTTCAGACTATTAGTTTTGACTCCCAAACCACGCCCTGCTAGTCGGCCTCCTTGCAGTATAATCTCACATAAACTCAAGGGTGGGGTCCAAGCTGGAATTCCTCCATCGGTTCTGGGGAAACCTGCCTTTTAGATCTCGGGATCTTAGGCTATAATTGCTATATCTCATCCTGTTCTCTTGTATACGGATCATCGATGTCTTTTCCTCCGCGATCGTCGCCCACAAAGCGGCCGAGACTTAGCCTTCAAACCAAGGCACCTGCCACAGCATTGACTTATGGCAAGTCCTCGACGGGAGTGAAGGCTGATGTTGATCCATCATCCCCCACAGCTTTCAATACACTCTCAAATGCGTATGCTGCCGCCATCGAGAACTCTTCGCCGAAGACAGCAAGGCCTATCGAGACAAAGARCGGGAAGCCAACCCCACTACGGCTGGAAACGAGTAGCTTCGGCAGCGACAATGGATACGTCCATCCCTCACAACGAACTCAAACTCCTGGTCCGTTCTCCATTACCTATCCAGATACCCCAAGCTCCGCAATCACTGGCTCGACACCGGTTTCCGGACCTGCGGATTCTCAGCCCCAGGCTACCTCATTTACCTTCACGCCACCGCAGTCAGCTGGCACGACCGATCAAACGCAACCTAGAGTATTTACTTTCGCGGCCAATGTTCCTAATAAAGATTCACCAAGTACTCCAAGGACCCCAAGGCGGCGGGGTACTCAATATCAAGCCGCACCCTACACACATCCCCGAAGCTTACATAGCATACTCCGAAATTCACCGCTACCTCCCCGAAGCACTCAAACACCCGCCACTCCTAGTCGTGTCTCTGTTCGGATCGCGAATCGAGCAGCAAAGAAAGTTGGGTATCTTGATCCATTGACGCAAACTATTACAACAAATAAATACGTGAAATCTCATATCGACCTACTAGCGGAAGATCCCCCATATTCTGCCGTCGACAGCGAGAGGTCGGATATTCTGGAGGTGACCTTGGCGTATACAGGAGATGAAACAAGAGATGGTGGCCAAACACCAGGACCATTTGAAGAAATGAGAAGGAGGATGGCGGAAAGCGAGTTGACGACTCCAGGGACAAAGAAAAGAAAGCGGAGAGAGAAGAAACGCAAATGGGAGTGGACAATTCCGAGCACCGAAGGCGAGGACGATGATGACAGAACACCAGTGGGCCGGACGCCAGTGACAGCTGTGAGGATGGAGAAGACACCGAACACCGCCATCTGGCGAGGAGGCTCTGTATCGTCGACTACAGACTCCGAGATGTCAGAAATTGAGGAGGGCCGCTTTGTAGGCTCGTGTATAGATCCCACTGACTCGGAAATGTCGTCAAGTGATGATCAACGACCAGGAAGCTCGGAATCACTCTAGTTAGGGTGGTAGGACAGAAATAGCTAACAAAACAACAATAAAAATAATTAAATAAAGTGACCCGTCCCTAGTGAGTGATGGGGAAGTGTTCAAAAGCATCTAGCCCCGTAAATGTTTCACATCAAGTGAGTGATTCAGGAGCAGCATGTTTAGACCAACAGCTGAATTGCCTTCATTAGCATTTGCGCGTAATCAGCCGTGTCGAGCCGCCGATGAGATAAAATTCACTTTCTACTTCTTTGTATCTTCCTTGCAATCATTCCACGGGGTCGCAGATGCGGCTCTTGGCATCCTGCAAATAATGGTGAAATGATTCATCTGACCCCCGACAGGTAACCACGCGACACAAGCCCAGCCAGCATATCGTACAACGATCTACAAAGCTCTCAGCTGCCTTTTCGACGCCACCATAACTTTGACTGATCGTCTCTGGAGAATGTAACGATTACAGTCGTCTCACAGTTTTCTTCACAATGTCTCGCGACGTTGAAGCTCAATATCATGAAGCAGATCTGGACACAGATGCCAATGATTCCCTTCTTCCTGGCTCAAAAAGCTCCGGCAGGAATACAAGAAATAYACGTCATCCAAGGGCCTCACAGGAAGTCATTCAATTAGATGACATTCCACCCATTATCAAATCAGAAGGAATAAAGGGTAACATTTTCTGGGCGGACGAACAGTGCAACCGTCGCGTAGGCCTCACATCCTCCGAAGCGCGCCTTTTCCTATGCCTGCTGCAAACAGAGGGGCCGGAGAACTTCAACTATGCAGAATACAAGCAGCTCTTCGACGATTTCGGACGCGAGCAAGATCGCCTCCAGGAGTTGGTAAATTCGGTAAGATGGTATGARTTTGGTAATTATCGCCAGCGGGCGATCTGGCAGGCGCGCATTGAATGGTTGGAGAGGATGAAGGAGCCGAGGCTGTGGTTGCTGTATTTGATAGCGAGGAGGAGAAGGATCTTGAAGAAGGCAGTAGTGAGGATACTGGAGCGCTTGAAGGAGAAGAGGTTGGAGAAAGTTGCGAATGGCCAGCAACATCAAGACCTACCAGACAATGTCTCACAATCGCAGAGCAAACCACTGATGAAAGAGGCGTCTCAAACTTCGCACATCCAGCTACCAACCAGTCTACCGCTAGTCAGTGAAGCAAGCCAACCAATCGAAACGCACCCCAATGTAACTCGCGGAAGGTCTTCCCTGGTTTCAGACAATCCCAAGGATGGGAGCTATTGGTTTTCGAAAGAACATCAGCCCCAGCGTGCCGAGATACTGCGGTCGAGCATCAGGTCCGGCCGGCACTCGAGATCTCGTTCTTCTCAAGGCCAGTGTCCTGTCTTCAACAAGCGCTACCAAGCTACACGAGAAGCCATCAGATACAAAKTCGAGAGATTGATGCCAAAGCAAACGCCATACCTAGTGATAGGYTGGTTCCCTCACTCAGCTAGCGATCCGTTTGAGCGGACTTTGCAGTTCGAAGATGCAACTCATCTGTTCAAGACACTAAGACACGGCGAGAGAGACATAAGAGGTTGGAGAAGGTTCATGTCGTTGAAGGCTTTGCGTGGCTTTGGTCTGTACAATGTATGTATTGCAATTCTCAAATGTACCATTCAGGATTGGAAATTCACCTTGTAAAGTGCGACATCTCCCGCGGCGCACATATTCCCCTGAACCTCAACGCTTCCCAGAAAGCCGTCCTCGCCTTCAAAGCCTCAAACCGGCACGCAGACGATGCAGTCGCAATTGCGTGGCAGGGATGGGTACATAAGAACCTGAACGATACGAAGAATAATCCGTTGGAGGGCGGGTATTCGCTGCAGCTAGTGTATGAGTGGTCAAGCTATAGACTGAGTTTTATTGTGATTGTGCCGCTGCTGTTGTCTTTTGCATTGGGGCTTTGGTATATGATTGATACGGGAGATGTTGTTACTGCTGTATGTATATTTCCTGAGTTTTTAATTCCTTGTTTGGAAAGGTTCGGGAGTACCGGGAGCTCGATTTTCTCAGGAGTTTTGACAATGGAATGCTCCCGAATGCTCTAAATTGTTCCTAGACTAAGTAATGCTGACTCCGATTTCTTGCAGTGGTACGTTGATCACCTGTGGTTTTTTGATAATCTCCAATATATTTGAGACAGCCAGGAAGAAGGAATGCTAATGTTGGGATTCAATAGGACTATTGCTCTGTACATTGTGACTGCCGCGGCTGGTAAGCAATCTCCTAAAAATATGACGAATGGACTTACACTGACCCTTCTTAGCGCTGGTTGCCTTAATGACCATCATTGGTGGCTTGAAAGACATTTGAAGCCTTTGAGGAATGTCCGGGAGGTCATAGCTTGTACTCATACTTTCGCATTTGTATTGTACCACGATCGCATCTTCACTAGGATCACAGAAAGGTGTTCTGCTTTTAATCTTACAAAACCTTAACTTACATATAACCCCTCTTTCCTCTTTAATATTTCCCACTCTCCTTCGCAGCCCCACTCTCTTTATTCTCCTTCTTCGTCTTCTGTGACCACTCAGGCGCCTCATCCTTGCCGTTATCCTCTAGAATACTCGCTCGATCCAGGCCGTTCTATAATCTCATCATCACTTACCCCTGGATTACTTCGTCATCGAGAATTAGTATAACGGTGAGGAGCAAACCCCAAATCTAGCTTCTRTCTAGGACACTCTTGGGACTTGGAACCCGCGTAGCCAGAGCTAGCCAGTATGTGACTTCGGCGGCAAAGATGGAGTGATGYATGTTGGAATAGTGATGGAGCTAGGACTCTCGGAACGGATTTACGTTTCGCCGTAGTGGTCCGATCTCCCGGTATTTTGATACTGTACTGAAAACCGCCCAGAGAAAACACAACATATAATGAACAGGATACCACGAATGTGGCCCTGTGTGGCCCGGAAAGATGCAGCTTGGATATGCTCATCTTGTGCGAAGAAAGCGACGCGCCGAAAACCCTCCACTCCACTCTTCAATCCCTCGACAAGAAGAACCATTTCAGACAGCTCGAAACCAAGACACAATGCAGCACCCACCATGGAGGAATTGCGCGCTCCTTTTAAGGAGAAGAATAGCTCGACATTATACTATACCCTCAGCATAATATTAGGAACTGTGGCATTTTCATACGGTTCCGTGCCAATGTACAAGATGGTCAGGCCATGAATTCCCAACTGAGGGAGACGGCGAACTAATACTTGGAAGATCTGCCAAACAACAGGATGGGGTGGTCAACCCATCAAAGCCCCCGGGCACGGCGGTGTCGAAGGTGAAGACCCCTCCGAGCGCCTCAAGCCCGTCACGACCTCGAAGCGCATCCGCATAACTTTCAACGGCTCCGTGTCCGACGTGCTGCCCTGGAAATTCGTGCCCCAACAACGTGAAGTCCGCGTGCTCCCCGGCGAAACAGCATTGGCGTTCTACACTGCAACGAACAAGAGCGACGAAGATATCATCGGGGTGGCGACGTACAGCGTGACGCCGGGGCAGGTGGCGCCGTACTTCTCGAAGATACAGTGTTTTTGCTTTGAGGAGCAGCGACTGAATGCGGGGGAGACGGTGGATATGCCAGTGTTCTTTTATATTGACCCGGATTTTGTGAATGATCCGAATATGAAGGGGATTGAGCAGGTTACGTTGAGTTATACGTTTTTTAGTGAGTGGCGGCTTGTCCTGGCCGGCTGAGTAGCGTGCTAATGAAATACAGAGGCGAGATATGATAAGAACGGGCATTTGAAACCAATACCGACTTGACTGTATTATATCGGAGCGTGGCATTGGCATTGGCATTGGGCGGAGTTGGTGGCTGGGACGAAGACCTTAGAGAGGCGTCTCTGCTCAATACGAAACTGTTTTCAGACCTCGTAAGTGCTGAAAGTAAGTGATCTTGATTGTGAAGGCTTTGAACCGCCCAGATACGCAGAATGATGTCTCCCAGGGCTCAGTCTTCAGCAAGATTCCGAAGGTCGGCCTCCTGATTGACATTTTGGCTTTTGGCTTTGCACTTCAATGCGTTTACTTCTCTCCTCTTTTCGTTCCTCTTTTCGTTCCTCTTTTCGTTCCTCTCACCCTTTTCATTCACATTCTCCGCCATTCGCTACGTCGCTACAAGTTCCCAGCTTGCCTTCGGAAGGCTGTTTCGCCGCGCCGCGCCTTCCTCGGCGGAGATATGCCTGCGCACAATCCAAGGACGCGGCTACTTGGCTCTCTTGGATGCCGGAACCTCCGATCCCTGTCTTCGATGTGTTCTTTGAACGTCTCGATGGACTGAGGTCGTGACGCTTCGCGTGTGGGAAAGCGTCGAACGAGCCTGGGCCGAGGGAGAGCTGGGGGGTCCAGTGCAGCCTGATTACATAACCACGGCATTTGATTTGGGAAGGCTGCAGGCTGCACCGCCCTTCTGCTTCTGCTTCTCCCTCTCCCGCCCCGCCCCCGCCCCCGCTCCTTCTACACATCCCTCACCGAAAAGCGAAAACATCTGCAATTCGCATGCGCGCATTCTTTGCTTCTTTTTTCTGGCGACGCCGGTGGGGGATGAGGCTGCAAGTATCCGCGGTCGGCCTGGTACGGACCAAGGCAAGATAGGCAACAACTGCGCCCTCTTACAAGGCTGGCCGTGTCCCCTCCCTGCCTCGCTCCGACCATTACCATTCACCTCTATCATATTTCACACGAGCAAACCGCTACAAAACTTCAGGCCCGCTGATGCACATTCATAGCAGCGTTTCCTCTTGCCTCGATGCGCATCATCCTCTACGGCATGTCTAGAACAATTCAACAAGAGCCTCCCGATACTGACGATTTGATGCCTCTGCTATCTCTATCCCCYAAAGTGCCTACTGAAGAAGTGCCGGAGGATAGATGGAAAATGTTTCACAAAAAGACGCCATTGTTGGGAATGCCACCAGAGCTCCACCTGAAGATATTTGAGCTCCTCAATCCGATCGACTCGACCTGCCTTTCGCTRGTGAAGTAAGTCACTTGATTCTCAACTCTGCCCTTTCCTTTCTATATCCACGTACTTCAGACCGATGTACTGATTTGTCTTTCTAGCGCCTACCTCTACAAGCTATCACCACCGAAGCCCTACCCACTCAGCATAGGAGGCCCCGATTCTGACTATCCGATTATATCATCAAGTAGCTGCAAGTATTGTGTACCTGTGCTCTACGTAGGTGCCCTTTCTTAGCTTCACGTGACTTTACAAACACGCCTATCTTCAAATCATTCCCCACCCCCCTCTCGTTGTTGCTCATAACTGACAAAATACAGTTCCCAGCCCATTGCCAACTRCATTATCATCTAGCCCCAGTCATCCCTAAACCTTTAACCTACTGCTCTGGGGAGTGCTCCAAATTCACAGCCTGCGAGCAGTCGCTGGCTAGCGATCGAGAGACCGTTTGTGGTACTTGTGGTACTTTGTACGCGCGCTGCTATAAGAGAGGACGTCGGATGTTGAATATGCAACGCCCTGGAGAATACCAGGAACGCCTGAGAAAGTGGTATAACATCAACAAGAAAGGTGTGTGAATTGTGATCAGGACCGAAGCATGAGAGTCATGGCGCGAATGTGATGAAGCGGGCTTTGCATTAGTGTTGGCGTTGTCAGAATGGGCATTATCACGAAAAGGTATTCGTTGGATTTGGAGCATTATTGGAGTTTTTGCATTGCGTAAGGGCACTCACAGAGAAAGTCAGGACTGTTTTTGAAGGACACAGGGTTTTATGAGCGTCATTGACTATCAGCATCGATTGCATTGGATTTGAGATATGGGTAGACAGCGCTGTAGGATATGGGCCATCATCGTTGTTGTGTTGGGCAAAAAGTCATGAATACAATTCGACTTCCAAGGCCAGTCGGCTCTTCTCAAAATGCCTCTGTGGATCCAATCAACGGGTCTGATATTCTATAATTGATGAAGCCATTATCGCAGGGTAAGCCAGCATTCTGGCATAGGCTTGGAGTTCCTACAGAACCTGGTATCAAGGCCCAAGCGTGCGGGGTAGCTTCCGCCGAAAGTCCGCTAGGGTCTTCTTCCATGCCTTTACACTAAAAAGGGAGGACGAATTGCAATTGAAACGACTCGTTCATAAATGATGGGTTTGCTATCATTGAAGGGGAGTTCTGGCTAGTAATAAGTTTGTGCCTATGTCAGTCAAGTCTGCTTCTCAAAGTCTCAGCTCTGGTGAGACGTTTGCTTCATCGCACCTTCTACTTCTCCTGTACTTTCCACTGTTGTCAGGTCCCCATGTCTCCCAGAGAGTCGGCGGTCAGTTTCTGACCAACCACTTAGTTTCATTGCGTTTCACAAATATTTCCAGTCTTCAGCAGAGACTTCCCTTTTGACATTTGAGCACCACAGATACCTGGAGCATTTCGATCATGACCACGATTCAGTTCACGAACTGCAGTTTATGCACAGAGGGAAAATTAGTCGATGCTCCCTTGACAATCAATCCTGGCGGTATTATCATCCCCAACACCCCTCTTCCACCAAATACTCTTCAAGTGGACGCCAAGAATGCCATCATCTCTCCTGGCTTCATCGAGCTTCAGATCAACGGAGCTCTCGGATTTCACTTCGCTCATTACAAAGACTCAGAATCCTACCGAGCAGGGGTCAAAAAGCTCACTCAGTATCTTCCTTCCACAGGAGTCACGGGCTTTTACCCCACAGTCCCAACCGTTATCGAAGAAGTGTTCCACGCCGTCCTTCCATCCCTTCAGCCTTTCGACGGCCCAGACGCGGCGTCTGTCCTTGGAGTGCACGTRGAGGGCCCCTTTTTGACACCGTCCAAGAAAGGGGCCCACGATGCTGCGAACATGCGTCTTCCAGTCGACACGGACTTGGAAAAGGTGTATGGAGAATCGAATCTCAAGCAATCAATCAAAATCGTAACGCTAGCGCCAGAATTACCCGGAGCACTAGCACATATCAAGACACTATCTGATAAGTATGGGATTCGTGTGAGCATGGGCCATAGTGCTGCTGATCATGAACATGGAAGAAAAGGCATGGAAGCTGGAGCTAATCTTGTGACCCATCTGTTCAATGCTATGAATCCGTTGCATCACAGAGCGCCAGGACTAGCAGGTATGCTTTCCAAAATCCAATGAGATTCCCAATAATGCTTATTCTCATCAATTCCAGGCTTGATATCGGAGCCCAATCCGCCGTACTTCAGCATTATTGCGGACGAGATCCATCTCCATCCAAGAGTAGTCGCCTTAGCATACCGTTCTTCTCCGAGTCATTGCATTCTCATCACTGACAGTATCGAGCTTTCTGGTCTGCCTGACGGTGTACATCCGGGGCATGCTCAGATACCCTTGAACCAAGTCAAGATGGGGAATAAGGTAACCATCGAGGGAACTGATACGCTGATTGGAACATGTATCGGCTTGGATGAATGTGTGAGGAACCTGATGAGATGGGCCGATATTAAGGTGGAAGAAGCCGTCCGGTGTGTTAGTGAGAATGTCGCTAACGCGATGGGTCTACATGATCGAGGCAAGCTCGAAGTTGGCAGGAGAGCCGACTTTGTTCTCCTAGATGATGATGGTCATGTAAAAGAAACTTGGATCCTAGGGAACCGTGTCGTCTAGGACGGAGGCCAAGAGCTGATGATGGCAGAACC
Organism: Lachnum nothofagi; assembly: GCA_003988875.1. NCBI lineage: Eukaryota > Fungi > Ascomycota > Leotiomycetes > Helotiales > Lachnaceae > Lachnum > Lachnum nothofagi. Next base: position 32,897 of record QYSG01000115.1, read on the forward strand.
AGGACTTTRGAACTCCAAATTTGGACGCGAGTTTTTGAGCATGTATCGAATTCCAACAGCAACGAAGTTGCTCCGCATCCTCTTTCTAGCAGCAACAGCAGGTCAAAGTAATGACTGGGATGATTCTCACCTCAGGATCTGCACTCAACATCCGGGTATCAAGTTCACAGAGCTGCTTCCTGCCAAGAAAGCTGTGCATCTTTATCAATTTCTGAAAAGTCGCCCTTTTCGTCTTTAGCAATCACTCATTTGCTCGACTATACGAGGCTAGGATCCGTAGGCATCAAAAAACCTCGCTGCTCCCTTATCAACTTCGCCGCATCATCATTCCCCACAACCTTAAATTTAGAAATCCGAACGACTCCTTCGTCAGCCGCAATCTCTCAAAAGACCCATGGATCTTGTTGATCGTTTCAATGGGGCAGGATCGCATGTCAGCAARGATGAAACGCACTGATTTTTCGTAATTGGGGGCCAATCAATCTCATTGGAACTCCTCGCGCTGCCCCATACGGCAATCCGTACGCCGGATAAATTCTTCCCAAAATGGCAAATTCCTTAAATTGACGCATGGAGAGAAGCTTGGTTCTAAGAAAAGATCTGTTACGATGCGGATACGGAGGCTGCTTTTAGGCTTTGACGATTCTAGAGGAAGGCATTGCCAACTTTTCGGAAGTCTTCACGATAGTCATACAAATATTGCAGAAACTTAGTGGACGTAAGATGGTCCGAAGTGATACTATTGAATGATTTTATACAGTGCTCTAAGTACATTAACCAAAAWTTTACACCAGCCATTCTTCAATGTAACTCCCCATTTCATATCCGGCGTAAAYAAAAACTCGGTAGGGTATACAGTGAACTTAATCACGAAATCTCTGCTCTTCCTCTATCCCAGTCCCGTCCATTCTTTCTTGATGATGACATAGGAAATATTGAAAAATGGGTTTGCTTAGTTCCTAATGAAAGGAGACTGGTGGTTCAGCTCGATCCCACTGTTCTGACTCTCTACATCACTCAATCGCTTGGCCTCACCCCCTTTGATAGGACGGAATGAAAAGTTGGCCTCGTGCCAGACGCCCTATTTGTCGAATTAGTATACCTTCCYGGRGATATCTTAAGAGTCATAGAGCCGAAAGAAGGCAGCAAGAGCCGAGCTCTTAAAACATGATAGGAATAAGGGCAGAATTTGACGTACCTGGAAACAAACAGCCGGGTGTAGCACAGTCAAGCAGATACAAGCGATCGAAATCATCACGCCCTCAAGTACCATGAAAAGCGCCTCATCACCCGTGAACAAGTCCGAGTTGAAACCGCCGGAAAGCTCGACAATTCTGTAGACCGAACGGATGGTGATGGTGAGGCAGGCAACGAAAAGGCCGAGCAGGAAGCTCTTGAAGAGGCGCGAGTTGACGATGTCAATATACTTGACGTTCCACCTGCTCTTGCTCTTGAAGACACGAAGGGCGAAGTCGCCGCAGCAGGCTGCAAAGACGGCGAGGGAGACGACCTGGAAGATAAGACCCGCAAGCATAATGTTTCTGCCGAGATCTGAACCCTTCTTGTCGTCGGCTGAGGAAGCGATGGCACCACCAGCAGCTTGCAAGACCAAAGATACGATGTCGCAGGAGCAGAATACGACGGTATATGTGCGGGGCTTGAAGTAGGAGAGGTGCTCGCCATAGACATGAACGATTCTACCAAGGCAGAGATAAATGCTGTAAACATATTAGTGAGGAGGCTCTTGTGAAGCAAAGGATCAGGTAAATGAACTTACGCAGCAGTCAAGAAAGCCGGTGCGATAGTGAGACAGACAAGATAGATGAGGAAGTAGTTGTTCTCGAAGGGCGAATCGTGCAGAAGGACACGCCCAACGTATCCTATGATTTCGAGGAGGAGACCGCAGATCATGGCAGCCATGTAACCCCACGTCTTGTTTTTGATTCCAAGGAAAAGCTGCCCAGCGACGCAAATGCCAAAGATACCAGCAAAGATRGCGTTCCCCGGTACTGTGGGCAGGTACATAAAGCTTGCCAGAGATAAGTCGCAAGTGTCTAGGGTACAAAGCTCGGGGTTGTCGAGAAGTGTTGCATTTCCATAACCGCGRCCATTGCCGTAAGAGTGAGTCAAGTTGGACATCTTGGARRGATAAAGGGCTTGGGGCTGGTGCAAAGTGATAGTTGGTGACTGGCTGTRATCGTGTAGAAGCGAAGCGAGAGCGGGAAGGAAATAGGAGAAGCGCGAATTATGGGCGAGAGATGGAATGAAAGCCTGTGCATGCCTGAAGAAAAAAGGGAAACAGAGATAATATATACGCATGGTGAAAGGAGTCTGATCGTGCGTGCCATATCTCAACTCTTCCAATACGGCACAGGAGGGCACTGCCTCTGTCGAAATGTCGGGGCCGTACGGGGGTACGAATCACGGCGTCGGTGAAAGTGGTTGCGATGCGACGACGCTGCTTCATAAGCACCTCTGATTGGTGGTTTCGGAATTGGACACCCTCACCCTCACCCTCGAACCAGCCGCCGTCGCGCTAAATGATCCTTCAAGGCTGCTGCAGGCTGATGGGCTTAGCGAGTCTTGGCAAACACACAAAAATAAGCAGTGGGTACGGGGCGGCTCCTGCTGGTTGACGRAAGCGGCGTGATCATTGTGCCATTCTGGTTTGCCGCATTGTCAATTGATGCCGATGCCGATGCCGCTTTTCTGTCCCCATCTCCAGAAGGCCACGCAGCGGCGCATCGATCCTGTGCCCTAGGGCTGTGTCGCCAAGATCTGTGCTGCAGTCAGATTGCCAAGCGAAAGCAAACTACTCGGGGTAATGGATGTGGCCAAAGCCTAGATGTGCTGGATGGTCTTGRAGGTGATGGAGCGTTTGAGAAATCAAACGTGATCCTGATCCCAATCGCAAAACACTATTGAYACGTGTATCCAGGGGAACATTGGGTACGAGGTCTCAGGGTTTACCTCATGCTTCTATTGTCACTCGACGTATTTGTTCGTTCAATCATAACAAGGTTTGGAGTCAGTGATTAAACAATAAACAGCACAATAACACAGCTTGGCGATTCACCGTCACCGAGAAAGACAAAAATATCTGAAGCTTTCTTAGAATGGCTGGATGTACTTGGGACTACCAAATCGTGGACTTTTTGAATAATATAATCAAGTTCTTCAGGCCAGCACTTCAGGCATGAAAGAACTTCGCCAAGTAGAACACAATCAGAAATCTGCAGTTAGCTCTGAGGTTGCATAGCGAAAGGCTGTTCAAAATCTTTCTGCTTGAGTTCTACGGCTGTATGCAGAGCCTCATGATAGGGACATGTATGCTCATTCTGCCAATAAGACCATAATCCCCCCGCTGAAGAACTTAACGCAACTAAACACGAGAGACTAGCCCTRGAAAAGACTTACCTCAGAGTGTGGCAGGACTRGTGCAGCCCGCAGCCATTCCAATATGCACGACTGAGAGGCGCTCTGCCACATGCAGAAAAGCCGACAGATACGCAACTGGGTGGCGCGKRCACAATATCTTCCAGGGTGCCAYATTCGTGAAAGATGTCCAAGTGACTGCTCGACATTACGGCCCTGCTTAGAGCAAGGAGAATTGCGCCAGGCTAAGTAGCATAAGAGAAGTATTGCATTCAGCTTCGGGCCTTGCAACTAACATACGACAGGAAGAAACGGAGCTTTGATGGCTACTTGTAACTGCGCTCTGAAGGGAAATTTTTCAAAAACGCCTGATGCTAAGCCATCCACAATTCGCAAACTTTCGCGATATCAGAAGTACAAGTTGCCCAACCAGTTACCTTTGAGCTATAGGCGCACAAGGTCAAAGGACCTTTCAAAAGGACCTTTAACATCCATCAGATTAAATAGGGGAACTCGCTATGCTTGAAGTGCACAGACATCTTCGAGTGATTAACATTCGAGGTCTCTTCTAGTGCTCTGGACCTTTCACGCTATTCTTCTCGCCAACTACCCCAAGTAAGGAACGGAATCTTGTTCGGATGAGTAACAACGTACCATCTAAAGCAACCAGGAATCTACTGACACAATTATACGCAGCGACCTGTTCAAGAACACCATCAGCAAGCGTCTCAACATCTACGAAGGCCCGATCCTACCGTAGCAGTGACCTCCACAACCTCCAGCTCCGAAAAGTGCTTCCTCAGCTCCTCAAACACCGCATCCTCAACCTTTACACTCCTCGTCATCGAATTCGTGTACCTCACAACAGCCAACTGCTTCTCGCTCAGTCCTGCACCTCCCTTGACTTCCTTCTCTCCCAGCGCCTTCATGCCCTCCTCACTGACACCGCCCGCCTTTGCAAGCGGAGCATGATGCATCCACTCATACCACGCCTCATTTATCACCGCGACGCGGCATATCGCAATCTCTCTGATATCKTCAGGTAGCGAAGTCTTCGTACGGATAGCACCTAGGAAGGAGTTCCAGCCATCTGCGACGGGCGGGGAGTGCAGGAGGGTGAGGTCGAGGGGTTGGAGGGGTCGCGGGGCCCGGCGCGCTTGCACGCGGGAGAGGATGGCGGCGTTTTCGGGGGAGGAGAATGTCTCGGAGGATGAGTCTGTGTACGGGAGACGCATTTTGAGGGCGAGGGAGGCGGTCGATTGGCGGGTTTGTGAGGTTGTGAAGCTTCTTGAGAGGGAGATGCAATTGCGGGGTGTCGGAAGAATGTTCAGCCAACGACCCGAAGTCGGGATAATAGCTAGTTTTCGTCCTGCTTTCATGGTATATAAAGTGTGCCGAAACTCGAGCATTAGAGAAATACGAAAACCTTCGTTTAGAAAGAAGGGAGCGATAGGAGAGCCGTGACCGTACCTTCCCATTTTGAMGCCCTGCCATAAATCCGATGAATACGTCGAATGCTGTTAGCATGAAAGGAGCCAACACTACTTTGGCAATTCGAGAGACCGTGTCGAGATAACGTTCGTTCCTGAAGAAATACTAGCATACACGGTCATTTTGACCTCCGCGTCCAGACTCTCTACCTCTATGCAGCAAAAACTCCAGTATTTGCAAGACCAACAACAGTACAGATGTTTTCAGCTATGAGACCCCCTTCATAGCCACCCTTAACCCTCCTGAATTCCACCGCCACATCTCATCAACCTATCCCGTTATTCCCTGGAGGAGACATTCGCTCATATTGTCTATGGGCTCTCCATCCACCCTGGTCGACGTCCTTTAGCACCCAACATTGACGTTTGCCTTCGAGTTCATGAGAAGAGCAACGATCAAGCCGTAAAGGCCTATGACATATTAGAACATGCACGTCGGTGGTGAAGTGAGCGGGGGCCATACCCAAGACTTCAGCGAAAATGAGAATAAGAATCATGCCAACGAAGAGGCGAGGTTGCTGCGCAGTACCCCGCACACCAGCATCACCAACGATACCGATGGCGAACCCAGCAGCGAGACCAGCCAGTCCGACGCTAAGGCCTGCGCCAAGTTGAATGAAGCCAGTGTACAGTGGCAACTGTTGCTTGAGCCCATCTGAAATCAAAACCGACACGACGAGACCGTAGATACCAATGATACCAGCCATAATAACTGGGACAATGTCTATCAGAGAGATTAGTACTCGCAGTCAGATGCCCTGCCATCTCCCAGCTTACTCTTGACGATCAAATCAGGTCTAAGGACACCCATAGCGCAAATACCAACACCGGACTTAGCGGTTCCGTATGCGGCACCGAAGCATGTGAAGACAATTGCGGAAGTGCATCCCATCGCACCGAAGAATGGCTGGAGAGGCATTAGCATATTGAGAAGAGTATGGCTGTCGTTGTTGAATCGAGTCGAGTTGGTAGGGGGTCGATGAGAGGTGCTGAGGACCGCGAGGGGACTGGGATACTAACCGCGTACACCGGGCTATAGAACAATATAGAGTCAGCACAGATTCAAATACGGCAGAGATGCATAGCAGCGTGGCTAGATGCACTGTCGCAAGCAAGAGCTTATCTCGAATCTGCTCCTCGGAAGGAAGGAAGGACCTTACCAATTGACGAAGCTGTCGAGTTCAGACATTTTGGCGGCTGTATAGAGCTCTGGCTGGAGAGGCTGAGATGGTTGTGAAGCTCGAGCGTGCTTGACAGCTGATGATGGATGCTTTGGTGATGGGGTCGAGCTTGCGGAGATGTTGTCCAGATGGTGACGATGCTGAAGTTCGAGGAGCGCTGGAGGGCTTGAAGAGCTTAGGCCAGCCATACCACTTTTGGCCTTAGCCTTGGCTTGGCGCCGCGACTTCAAGGTCCCAAAATCAAAATTATTTCTGCCCCACGATCCAGTCCAAGTACCAAAACCACCAACGTTTCCATTTTTCACTGCGAACAGGGCGAGCCAACGCAAGGAACCCTGCCAAATACGTCTTAAAATACTTCGGTCTTCACTTCATCCAAAGGTACGTTATGCGCGGGCTGCAGCGACTCTCCAAAAGSTTGTGTCCCATGCTAAATTATTGATCAGTATCCCCCCAAAACATCCTTCGAAATGGCCGACGAACAGAATGGCTCTGCTGGTGAGTCGCCTCCTCAAATGCAAGGCTTTTATTCCTATACAGAGCAATGTAGAATTTATCAAGTCGAATCCGCTACTGACAGGCCAATAGCTTGGCCCGTCTCGGACGCTGGACTCACACAAGAGATCTTGGATATCGTCCAGCAGGCTTCTCACTTCCGCCAACTAAAGAAAGGCGCGAACGAGGCGACCAAGACCCTCAACCGCGGTATCTCCGAAATAATTATCCTCGCCGCCGACACCGCCCCTCTCGCTATCCTCCTCCACCTTCCTCTTCTATGCGAGGATAAGAACGTACCATACGTGTATGTTCCTTCGAAGACAGCTTTGGGCCGCGCATGTGGTGTCAGCCGGTACGTCTGACTTCTTTGCAARCCGTAGTCATATCTTGAGGGTTTTTGGGGCTTGGAAGCTGAATTGAGCGGGTGACTTTCGTCAGCGAGGGAAACCATGTTGCATCAGCTTCCATAAGAGCCCCGACTTACGGAGCTTTCTTCAATAGCTTTCGCGTTCAATATGCTAATTTTTATGCAGAGCTGTTATCGCTGCGAGCATCACCACGAACGAAGGAAGCGATCTCATGGGCCAGATCAGAACCCTTAAGGACAAGGTTGAGAGACTCATGATCTAAGGCGTTAGGCATGGAGCAATGTATCGGAGTTGCATAATAAGCAGCTGGCGTTTGGCTACGGCCTTGGAGTTTGTGTAGGATTGAGGAAGCCAGAAGCCAATACAATCATTTTCCCCGAACCCCGTGAACTTCGATCAAGTGCGTGCCTTTGCCATTGGGATGACGATGACCCGACTAATAACGAGGCTGAATCCCTCTTGAAAGAGAACAAAGTGAAGACTTGGGCCATAATAATCATCAAACTTGGACGGAAAGTTCTTCATCCTCTACTTGTTAAGGCGCCTGAAGTTTCGAGTGCCTTATGTAGGAAACCCGGGCATCTAAGAACAACATACTCCTCTTTTCTGAATTAGATCCTAATATACACCGGAGATAGCCGACGTACTGGAAAAATTAAAACAAAGTGGGAATTTATTACCAACACATCTAATAAAACGAGCCTTTGTAATTTTGGTAGAAGTAACTATCTACGCACCCAATTGGATTTGCCAGCCTTTCACATGATATTTTCTCAGATTTATTTTCGAGCTTCGCAACAGAACCTGCTCAACATTATAACTTGACTTTAAGCAAATGTAAATGGTGCTGTAATAGTCCTAACCTCAGGTCCCGCGCTAGTGGACACCTCGCTTGAGATTTTATGCGTGAACGAATTTCAATCGCTGGTAGCTAGTCACGTGTAGATATTAGCGGCCGCTTTGAATAACCTCACAGCGCGCACGCGTAGGAATAGAAACCTTAGTCCCCATCAACCTTACGAATCCCTGGCGTTGCTATTGAGTGAAGCTACGTGATCTTAGGTTAAAGAGGGCATACCGACAGCCAAATATCGCAGGACGACAAGGAGGAGATGCTCGGAATGGGAAAGAACGGAAAATTTCAAAAGGACTATGGGAGGGTCGTTGGAGGGGATGCGGATGGCCGCCCTGGATGGAAGGGACCTGGATATGTCAAGAAGCAAGAACCAAAATCAAAGCCCAAACCTGCGAAAAGCTCAGGAATCAAGGATGATCCTGCCCCTGAATATACGATATCTATCGAACTTCAGCAACTTCTTCTCAATATCTTCAGAGATATGTTCCCTGAGGTTTTAACATCAGGAACTCTCCAGCCGCTATTGCAAGATGTCAAAGCCGCTTTGTATGACAGGGACTTCACACGTGCTTTTGGCAAGAGCGAATATTTGGAAGCCTACTCGGTTCGATGGAGTCCAAGCAGGTCCCTTTGCTATGCTTCGATTCTGGTCGAGTTGCGACAGCATCTAGCCGAAACCACTCAAGTTTCTGCACAGAAAAGACCACCCAAAGATGCTGAACTCACGGCCGCCGGGCCGAAGACAGACCTTCAGAGTCAGAGTTCTGATATAGGGACTCATCCAGCAAATATCTCCGTGTCTAATCTGCATGTTGCTTGCTTTGGAGGCGGTCCTGCAGAAGCTGTTGCCTTTGCACATTACTCACGGTACCTAAGGGATGCCTCCCATGACCAAAGTACCACTGTTGAGAACACCGTGGATGACGAGGCAATGACGACGAATTCCTCGATCTCGGAAAACCTTCCAAAGCTCGATGTTCTTCTTCTCGATGTAGCTCAATGGCAAGATGTTGTACATAAGCTGCACGACGGCCTTACCAARCCTCCCTCCCTGTCCAAGTATGCAAGTTCTGCAGTGAAAGCTGCCAACTCATCACTTGTTGCAAATGGGGACATATGCATAACTTTCCGCTCTGAAGACGTATTTCAGATGGTGCAGACTCAGTTGAACGATCTCCTCGGCATCAGACCGATGCTCGTTACCCTGCTCTTCACTCTCAATGAGCTTTACACGACATCCATTGGCAAGACAACTACATTCCTCTTGAAGTTGACTATGGCTTTGAAGCCAGGGTCACTACTACTAGTCGTTGATAGCCCTGGCAGTTACTCGCAGACAAGTATCGGGAGTGAAGCAAAGAAATATCCCATGCTGTGGCTTATGGACCACACTTTATTGGAGCCCCAGTACAACAAGAATGCAAAGCCTAGCGAGAAAGAAACACCTGCTGGTTGGGCGAAAGTCATTTCCGAGGATTCGAAGTGGTTTCGTATTCCTGAAGAACTTCGGTACCCTATTCCATTGGAGAGTATGCGGTACCAAATGCATCTATACAAGCGAATATGATTGCTTGGGAGCTACGATGAGGCACCTTTTCACATACTGAAAAAATGTCCACRACTATTTGGAAAGTAGCATGGATTGTTGAACATCATTCATTACTCATAACAAGAGGTCAAGCATCTAGTAGCGACTGAACATCAACGGTACCAAAGCCGTACTACTTTCATGCCCGACCATCGCCCTACTCTTCCAGCCGGAGGAGCAGGTATTCTTGAAGAACCCTTTCATATGATCCTTCCTCTCTTGGCTCTTACAAAACTCCTTCCCAAGTTGTTTTAGTACAGCTTCCTTCGCCTTCTTCAGTGCCGACACTCTCTTCTCAACATCTTCAACAAGCTCCTTGTGTGCAGCATCCTGCTGTAAGTTGCGTTGAACGCCTTGCACGTTAGGGTCAAATGTCGTTGGCTGCAAGACACCAACAACTGGATTGGAGATAAGAACAGGGCTAGAGACCGCCATTTGATCTAATGGCTCCTTCTTCGGGTGGTTGTGCTTGCGCCTGCGTTTCCTATGCAACCGCTTACTTTTGACCTTGGTGACATGGGCGGAGCTTCTGGTGGGCTCGTCAATGAACGGATCATCATAGATACCAGCAGGGAGCGTATCGATGACTTCTGGCTCTCCGAGTTGCTCAAAGAGGATGTCCAATTCGTCCTGACTCGAAGAGCTGCCCGAGGAGCTGCCAACCTCAGAGCCACTCTGCTGGGACAGCCACTCATCACTGCCACTGATCCGTGTCAATGGCGCAAGAGCGTCATCCCAATTACCGCCATTGATCAAGGAGACATTCTCAAAGTCGAACTCCTTAACGGTATGCCGATGCTCGTACACGAAGTCCGAAACCTGCTCGACGGACATTGCGGCATGGCGACATTGCATATAGCGGAGTTTGGGGAATGTCATCGAGGGCCGGGGAGGCGCGGCTGGTAGCGGCGACATCGGCGATGTGACTTCTGCAAATAACTTTGCGGTCTTCCTTGGAGGCGCAAAGAGCGGGTCGCTGAATAGAGTGAACGGACAGGGGCCTTTCCTGCCATTCCAGCCAAAGCTGACTCTCTCGAGGTTTGCCGAGAAGTTTCGGATGTAATCATCCAAAATCTTGAGATGGTCCAGTCCGGGCCGGAGTCCAAGGAAGTCCCAAGAGTCCATGGTAATGATGAGCTTCCTGATCTGCTTCCAACGGCGTCCTGCAGATGGTGTGCATCCGTAACCTGGGCAGTGCCGGAGATACTGAAGACCGGCAGGATGCATCTGAAGCAGGGAGAGCTTCTCTAATTTGAGCAACGGTGCCCTTTCAATGGCTATGCGCAAGCTRATGAGCGCATAGTCGACGCAGTCCCGGCGATACCGTTGTGCGGGATCTTGTCCCGGGCATGAGATAGTGAGATGCCTGAGGTTGGGCATCTGAGCTAGGGTGTTGATGAAGGCGGGCACATTGGTGGCAGCGTGGAATAGGGGAGGATATTGCTGCGTGAGGAGGTCACCCAACTCCGGGCTTCCATATTTGGGCCGTGCGGTGACCGAGGTGGCTGTTGTATGAGGGGTATATAAAAAGTTGACCTCGCGACCGCTGATTGGGTTCAGAAGAGGCGGTAGAAAGGTCGCCTCGCTGTGAGGCATGGAGAAAGTGAGGTGCTCGATGTGCCTTCCGATTCGAGCCAAAGCTTCGAGGCGAGAAGGCCGTGTGAGAGCCGAGGGGGTGAAGGTCAAGCGGGTTCGGGTGAAAAGAGCTGGACTTGTAAGCTCACAGAACTCGAACTGTGTGAGGCGCAAGGCACAGATGGAACTGGTGTCCATATGTGAGAGCAGAGCAGCTTGAATTGCATCGTCCCGCCAGAGGTGCAGGAGTATTGGGCTGGCGTGGGCCATAACTCGCGCATGTCGTTTCGAGAAGGGATTAAAGATCGAGGGTTATAAAACAAGAGTTAAACAAGATTTGGAAAAGATTTGGACAAGAAGCGAAGAAGAGGCATTCGATTGAAGAGTTTGCGATGAGTATTGTTGCTATTGCTCTTCAGTGAGAGTGAGATGAGGCTTTGCGTGCCGACTTTCTCAACACCGTACCGAGCAACATACAACAAAAATAAGCTTAAGTCACATAAGGACGATAAAACAGGAAACAAAACAGCGGCCCATCTCTGGGGCCATCATATACCCCCCTCTGTCCTCCCTTAACCCCTCGATTCCTCACGTGATGCAATGTGTGAGTCACTCCCACAACTGGGCTCGTCCTGCACGAATTCTGTGCATCGCAGCGCTCTCCGCATATCAACACGAAATATACACGACCGGCAACAGACGCGACGAGCGTGTGGCGGGCGTCTATAGGAGCGGACGGAGCGGGGGGCCTGAGGTGTGTTTCGGTGGCTCAGCGGCGGCAGCCAGTGACGAAGCCTGAAACAGGACGCTTCTGCAGGCTCTTATGCATGCTGGTGGTCGGGGACAGTGGGTCGGGCTAAAGTTGTGCAGTGAGGTTGGGCATGGCCAATAGGGTAATTGTGAGGGGCTGGGGTGCGCGCGAAATGCTCACGAAGTAGACGCGCTGTAGATGCTTGGCACTGTTGGTTGGCCGAATGCGGAAAATGGGGAGATGTTTTTGGTGTTTACGGAGTCCGTTTTCCAGTGCAATTGCCCGGAAAGGGCATGAACGCGTCTGTTACACGATGTAGGTGAGTGGATAGGCTAGAGCCCTCTTGATTGAGGGTGATTGTTTCATATTRTGTATGCTTGGGAACTGAACCTTCTTCCTCAGCTTTGTACATAAGGGCGGACAAGTCCTCGCGATTGCCTTGGCTCATTGAGCCCAATCTTCTCGGGCCAACAGAGTGGCACCGATCTTCGATGGGCAAAGCCGAGTGAGACATTAAAAGGTGTCAATGCCGCATTCTTTGCCACCATGCGCCCCAGATCTCAATCCGCGTCCTCCCAGGGGTACCGACAACACATCTTTTGAGATATCAGAAATCCTACATCCGCTAGATTATCCATACTAGGATCATTATAAAACTCGCTCGCTCAAATACATCCGACATGCTATATATCGCAGCAGTTTTGGTATCCTTCCTTCCATTTATGACAAACTCCTTTGAACTCCGGTTATTTTTGCCGAATAAAAAATTGAGATTTGTACTGTGATTCCAAGATTAAAGATGCTATGGTGCAGAAAGTGAGGTGACGCCGATATCGAAAGCGAATCTACGGGCAGATATTATGTTTCTGATGCTGGTGGAGTTGTGCCATTGACATGTGGTACGGGAGGAGCGTCCGGAGCGGTAGAGGCTGCCGGACTTGCTGCTTCAGGAGGCGTGCTTTTCCCGGTTAAAGAAGCATCCTCTGTTTCTTCTGGTATAGTGGCAAATTTCTTCAAGACTTGCTTCAACGCAGGCCGGCGGATGGGCTTGCTCAGGAAATGATCCATACCTGGTTGTTTCAGTCAGAATTGCTCTTGTCAACGAATTGTCGATCTTACCAGAATCGTAACACTCTTTCACATTGCTTTCTTCCGCAAAGGCTGTTAGTGCAACAATTGGTGCTGAGTAGCCCATTTGACGGATCAATCGGGTACTTTGTAGGCCGTCAAGATTCGGCATCTGCGAGTGTCAGGAGAAGGAGCTAAATGCTAAGTGGGGTGCCTTACTTGAATATCCATAAATATCAGGTTGAAATACTGCCCGTTGTCCATGCTATCCTTGACAATGTCATAAGCCTCCTTACCATCCTTGGCTACTACGACTTCGACGTCGTAGATATCCTCAAGTTTGAGCATTCGAATCACGATCTCTTGGTTAACCAAGTTGTCCTCCTACAACACCATCCAAATTAGTATCAGCCCATCAAAATGCTTAGGTCTAAAGAGCATTGACATAAGCACTCACCGCGACTAAAACCCGAAGTTTCTTAGCTGAATCTTTCGACCCTTTATCTAGCACAAGGGGCTCCTTCGCATCTGCTGGAGATGATGGTGATACAGATGCGAAGAATGGTTGACTTAATCCGACAAGTCTAGGCTGAGGATCCTTTTCGAAGTCGCTACTCTTCTTAGGCTCGCCGGATGCAGAAGCCACCTGTGGGCCTTCCGGTTGCGAGGAGTTATAAACACTGGCAGGTCTAGATCCATGAACCTCAGAACTGGAGGTAGAAGGTGCCCGAGATTTTGTATGTTTCAAGGGTATCTTCATTGTGAATGTGGTACCAGTAGGAGGCTCCTGTGAGCTGACCAGCGAGATATCCCCGCCCATCAGGCCAGCTAGCTGGGAGCAAATACTTAGACCCAAACCAGTTCCGCCAAATTTCTTACTTAAGCCGAGATCTCCCTGCACGAATGGCTCAAATACTCGCTCTTGAAGGTGTGGCGGGATTCCTGGGCCAGTGTCTTCTACTTCGATTTGGAATACTAACGTCTTTGCATGCGACGGAGGTGGTGTTGGCGAGCGTTCTCTCACTTGGACACGAGGAGTGGCTCTAGGGTCCATGGGATTGATCATAAGGGCAGTGCCTCCTATCTTGCTAGTTTTGCTAGCCGTGGCAGATGGATTCCGCGAGACTTGGGAAGTATTTGATCCAGAGCCATGGCGAGTCCGCGAGTTCCGCTGYGAACTTTGCTTCGACGTCATCGAATTCCGACTCCCGTCACTCGGGGTTTCGGCTTCGCCCAGACACTTGATACGGACATCCACCTTACCACCTTCAGGTGTGAATTTTAGACTGTTGCTGACAAGGTTTATAATGACTTGGAGTATTCTGTGCTGGTCACCCCAGAGGCTGCAGTTTCTTAGCTTCTCCATACAAGGCAAGAATGCAGATTTCGGAGGATACTTCAGAAGTTACTCACCACATGTCTTTCAGTCTTCCTGTGCCTTGCGGCCCAAGGGCCGGTAATACCTTTTCCGGTGGTGGGCTGTTGCTGTCCTCCTCATTATCTGTGCTCAAGAATCTGACAGCAAAATCAATGTTCTTTTCTTGGACTTGCTTAACAAATATTGTAAGAATCTGCGTTTTGGTGTCGGCTAATCGGAATTCCTTCTCTTCCAAGCTGACTTGTTGACCAATTTGGTTTTTGCTAAAAGTTAAAAGGTCGTTTAGAAGATGCAACAGCAGATCTCCAGATTTGTACACAACCTGAAGACTGCGCTTTATTCGTGGAAGGTCTTCCTCTCCCACTGCAAGAAGTCGGAGTCAGCATTGCCTCATCAAGAAACATTTTGGAGCCTTCGGAAGTAATCTAATGTCTCAGAACCCCCGAGAAAATGTAAGACTCGGGAGCAGGTGAGCTCCCAATGCCCCTGAACTTCTCCAAATAGGAAATAGGGAACAAAATACTGAGAAATATACATACTACACACTGCGCACATGCCCAAAATACCGTTCAAAGGTGTCTTGAGTTCGTGGGAAATATTTGCAATGAACAAGGTCTTGCTCTCATTAGCAGCCTCTGCAGCTTTCTTACTGAGCTCTAATTCATGAGTTCTTGAGGCCACCTTTTCTTCGAGGCCCTGGTATTGAAGAACAAGTTCGTCACTCATGCTATTGAAAGTGGCTAGAAATGATCAGCTGCGCCTTAATAGAAAAGGCCTCGGGACACCCACTCGTCAACTCTGTCAGCTCGTCAGTTATCCAGTGCTTTCGGTCTTGCACTCTTGCAGGGATTTTGAAAACTCTTCTTCGTTCTTCCTCGCTCCGCTCCGACTTCGTCTTTCGCGGTCTACTAGTTGTAAGATTCCTCAATCTTACGAATATCCCCTTTTTAGCCTTATGAGAGCTGTTCCGTCTTTCCAAATCATCGTCTGCATCAGAATCGTCGTCGAGCCTCTCGGATCGTATGCTTCCTTCGTTAGGCGTGTATCCTGGCGGAGATATGGATTTTTCTGTAGCATCCTTTAATCTGCGTATTGGACGTACGCTGAAATGAGCTATTGGCATTATCACAAGAATGACAAAGCCCATTGTCCCAAAAACGCATGCGAGAACAATCTTGCGAAGTCTCGTTATTGGTGCCCAAGCCTCGTCATGGCTTTGTTCGACTATAAGAAGCCAGTCGGCTAGAGTTGTATTTGGCCTCGCGTATCCCACACTAACCGAGACATTATTCTCGTTCTTGGTCGAAAGGTCGCTTCCCGCATGGCTAACAGCGGAATTTAGCTTTCCAAAGCCAGCAACGACCGCTGGGTAAGCGGCCATACTGAAATTTGAAGAACCATATAGAGAAAGATTGTTGCTGTAGACGCTGTGCCTTTGGTCCAGATTACTTGGAGGAAAAATAAACTTGACTTTAGCACCATTCAGAGCTCCGGGAGCGGGAATGTAGTTCCCCGCAGCAGGCCTCTCCTCATATTTAAATTGATTCTCTCGACGGCTGGTACCGACTATCAACACGATGCCCGTATTCGCTAGACCTTCTCTGGACGTCGTGATGTCGATAAGAGACGACGCTGAAGCGACCACAGTCATGAACCCGAGGACGATCTTTGAGTTCGAATTATCTATAATTGGTAAAGTCATCGATAGGAGCGCATACGAATCGTTAACTTGCATTGGGCCTAGAAGCAACGTGGAGGTCTCGTTCAAGGGGAAGTCTGCGAAGGCAGTAACCAGGGTCGCATTCACGGAAGGATCCATCGGATCTTGACCACCTTTGGAATTATTGTACGTGGCGTTAGGGTAAAGTGCGACTGGATATCCCAAGTCTGGGTCACCAAGAGGCACCTGCGATCCATTGCCGGGATAACTATTCGGGAGTAGTATTGAGACGTTGGCCGTTGCCTTTAGAAGCGGGTTTATACCAGTAGCATTTCGAGAAATGATGGACACTTGTAGAAGGGATGAGAGACCTCCCGAGACCAATGCGCTGGATAAGTCGTTAAGAGCAGAGCTAGAGGGGTTCATGTCAGCGCTGCTATTTGAGCATTTGCATAAGAGTCATGACGGATATGATGTAGAATCAAAATTGATTTCCAATCCAGAACCAACACGAGCCCGAAATCCTGAAGGAAGAATCGGCATAGAAAAATTGAAAAGACAATGAGACTAACTTGAAGTTGGCTGCCGTAGTATTTCCTTGGTAGAACCGTTTGAGCGCAGATTGGATCAGCACTCTCGTCGTGATAGTCGAGCATGTCGACTGAATCAAGAGAAGGTCCGATGCAATTTGGGACGCTTTTAAGCTGGCCGTGAGAGAAAGCGACGAGGATGTAATATTAACAACGAAATTATGGTTGTTGATCCAAGTTGCAACAGCTAGCACTGCAAGGGGAACGAAAGTTGTCAGCAGAACAACGATTCCGAATTGCTCTCGAATGCCAATTCGCATCTTGATATCYCTTTCCAGGAGGCGACGCCTGGTTCAGAGCCAGCAATGAATTCTCCTCGATGCATGTGTTGATAATCCGAGCCTCATCCACCGAGGCTAGCGGAGACCTGCAGCGTCTGTGGGGAATGAATCCTATGAAGCCTGGCCCATATTCCAGGAACTCAATCGCAGTATGGCGAAGCAGCGATTCGAAGAGTATTTGGAGGCGCAAAGTCGTAGATTCGACAGCTGTTGAGGAGGCAGAAAGGGAGCTGAGGTCCTTTCTTTTGCATGCGCGGCGGACCTGTCGGATAAAGCCTGGCGGCAAATTGACTCAAACGGGCGTCGAGCTGCGCGATACCATCGTTCCTGAGTACTAGCAGACGTTCGGCGCAGCACACAGAACAGATACCGGAGTCCTCTTGGTTGGAAATGGCAGTGGCAGTGGCAGTGGCAGTGGCAGTGGTCGGGGATAAGAATGGTGGTGCAACTTGCAAGTTTGAAGGCTCAAGATCGGCACGGYTACATAGACAAAAGGGGYCCCTCTAAAAGGCCAGAACAGGAGGGCCACCAGGGCCTAAGCTTCGACAGATCGCCCTACACTCTAWATTACTGCGGTACGGTACTGTAATCTGAGGGGGGCGGCCCAGAACCTTAAGGGCCTCCGGGGCTGCCCCGGCATCTGGCCCAGATTGGGCGCTATTATCGGGACTGGCATGGGTGAACTCGTGGACCCGCGCCAAAAATCGCATTTTCCTCCCATGATTCCCAAGATTGCCATGCAAGGATCCTCAAAACATCAAACGCGGACGACGAAAGCCCTTCAGGACATCAGCTCCTCATAGCTAGAGGAGCTTGATGACTGCACAAGAGAGACCAGTCCACCAAATCCATCCAAGGCGCTGACCGCGTTTAGATGCCAAGGATCTGTACACACCGGGGCATTTGTCGGCACAGCGGCGCACTCATTCGAATCTTCAGCCGTAAAATCGGCTCCGGAAACAGGTGCACGGATACTTGGCATCTCTTGTTGCAAATCTGCGGTGTTGTCGAGGCGTTGTTAAGGCGTTGCCCAACATCATCAAGAGAGAGCCTTTTCATGAGTCATGATTGGAATCGTACCGCAGACGAAGCACCCCCATCCACCAATCGGAACGGGTTGTGGAGCACAAGGCACTTTCAAGCCTCTCTTGCTCGTGTGATTTGCCCCAATCCCCGTAGCCGGTGTCGATATCATATCATGCTGTATGACCTGCCACGCGCCTCGACGAGCAGGTGCTTGTCCTACCGCTGCCACTCTCAGCACAATGCATCGAACGCAGACAACAACGAGGATATTCATGTCTGGAAAAGAAAGAAGAAATTTGAGCGAGAGGTGTATCTGCCGTGAACAATACTGCACGTAAAAGCATACGATTGGCAAGTTGGCAATAAGAAATCCACTCCTCGACAGGCAGGGCTCCCAGTCTCGAGGCCATTGGTAAGATCTAGTCTGGAGGCGATGTCTTTGATAGTTGTCTGGTTATCTATTTGATGTGAGACATTGCACTTACAGACCAAGAGCATCCATACAGTGGCTTGGATAATATTCGGCTCAGTCGCACCTGCTCTTGAGATACCTTTTGTCCTATCTAGCGAAGAACTTATCGACGTATTTGAAGGAGCTTCATTCTATCTCTTTCTGAACGCCCCAAGCACGCCTATCAAGACAGAGGATCGAACATGAAGAATGCATCCCGCGTTTGAAGCAATCTGGGGGTGCCGGTGCACTCGCAGGCCAAGGGTGACGGTGACACAGTCGAGTCAGAGTACTGTACGTCATCCGTGATCTTCAACCCACTAAGCAAAAAGTCGCGTGGACTTTGCAACCTCCCTCCTCTCTCCTCCCTCCCCGACGGCATTTCTCCTTCGACATCCTCAATGCCTCTTCTATAAGAAGCGCGAGTATGCCGGGGCTCGTGCGCAAGATCCTCATCTACGCAGCCATCGACGGTATCGTGCTCCAGCCATTGGCGCATAAGGGACGCCCCGCACCCGCCGCAAAGATTGGGTTTAAAGACCACAATGTCGGCCCGGCTTCGAAAGACCCGGGTGAAGGGGAATCGGGAGGAAACAGCTTCGAGGCTTTCGGGATCGTAGGTTAGTGATCCAAGTACTTAGGGCGTTATTGGCTCCGGCCAGARAACATGCCAAAGTTCTAGGTGCTTGGGGCACTTATCTTTAGTTTGTTTTGCTTTTGCTATTTTGGGTTGACACAGGGCTAACTCTTTCATTACAGGCTTGTTGACAGTCTCTAAATCCCCTTTTCTGATATCGATCACAAGACGACAACAAGTGGCACTGATCCAGGGAAAACCAGTATATGCGATTACTGAAGTGGCATTGACACCCCTATCGTCGAGAGTGGAAGCCGACGCGGCAATCGAACACACACGGAAATCACTGCAAAGGAAAATTGTCGAGAGCTATGGCTTAGATAGTGACACAGAGGGTGATGATGGTGAGGTCCCTGCCCCCATCAGCGACGATGTTGATGATGTCCATGCTGCCGGAGTAGATTCGACACCAAACGAGCACAAGAGGACAAGCAATATAGCGGAGGACGTTATTTTCCGGAAGGGCGGCTACGGCAGGTTTGCAAAGAAATGGTTTTCTAAAAAAGGTTGGACAGCGGACCAAAGGCGCAACCTGGGAATGACTACCGCAGATCCAGGCGTCGATACAGCTTCTACATCTCCGGTGGCTGCTACAACTAATGAGGTCAATCCTGACAAGAAAGATGCAAAGGAAGCTAGAGATTCTGCGGCAAGCCTACTTCCCAAATTGCTGAGAACAACTCAAATCCTATTTGGCTCATCCCGGAGTTTTTACTTTTCATATGACTACGATATTACGAGGAGTTTCTTGAATCGCGAGCCTACAAATTCAGAACTCCCACTCCATACGGTATGTAAATTCCCACAGTGATCYATACCTCGTTTGGTCACAGGACTTGACTACCCCTCTCCTCGAAACGCCGAATCATTACAACATTGCTCACTTCAAGACATTTCTCGTTCAAGCAATACTAACTCAAGAGTACTTATAGAGAGTTGATCCTCTATACTTCTGGAATAAACACATCATCCAGCCGTTCATCAATGCAGGCCAGAATTCATTTGTCCTTCCCCTGATGCAAGGCTTCGTCGGGCAGCAGGAATTCGAGATGGATTCCAATCCTCCCAAGGTAGTTCTAGATCTTGATGATGTTGAAAAATCATCTATGGAAATGGTTGACATGTCACTGGGTCATAGGAACCARGGTTCAACGGAAGTTCCTGCTACTGATGGTGGTTCAGATGCTCCACAGGGTCCCTGCACCCCTCACGATGGATCTATCAAGTCCTACCTGATTACTTTGGTATCTCGAAGGTCAGTGAAACGGGCCGGTTTGAGGTATCTCAGGCGGGGTGTTGATGATGAGGGACATGCCGCCAATGGAGTTGAAACTGAGCAAATCCTTTCGAGTCCCGAATGGGACCCTTCTAGCAATATCTACTCATTTATTCAAATACGGGGTAGTATACCAGTATTCTTTACCCAGTCGCCATATTCTTTTAAGCCTATTCCGCAGCTGCAACACTCCCTGGACACAAACTACAAAGCTTTTGTCAAGCATTTTGAAAATGTCTCGGACAGGTATGGATCTGTACAGATAGCCTCRTTGGTCGAGAGACATGGTCCTGAAGCCATTGTCGGAGAACAATATGAGAAGCTCACAGCCCGTCTGAACGACTCCGGAGGAATCAAAGGGACCCTAGTAGGCTTTGAATGGTTTGATTTCCATTCGGCATGCCGAGGGATGAAATTCGAAAACGTCAGCCTGCTCATGGACGCTCTTAGCGACAGGCTGGACGCTTTCGGCAATACAGTGGAAAGGAATGGGACGCAGCTATTGAAACAGAGCGGAGTCCTGAGAGTAAATTGCATGGACTGCTTAGATCGTACGAATGTGGTGCAAAATTCCTTCGGGAAAAGAGCGCTCGAATCGCAGCTTAAATTAGAGGGCATAGATCCCAGCCTCCAACAGGATCAAATCATGTCCTGGTTCAATACGCTTTGGGCGGATAATGGCGACGCTATCTCGAAACAATACGCTTCGACTGCTGCACTCAAAGGCGATTTCACTCGTACAAGGAAACGGGATTACAAGGGAGCTTTGACAGACATGGGCCTGTCGATATCAAGGTTCTACAGYGGGTATGCACTCCTTCAACCGTAATCTTAACTTGATTTGGACGCAGGAATTGACGTAAATTAAACTGTAGGATTGTTAACGACTACTTCAGCCAAGCTGCGATCGATTTCCTGCTGGGCAACGTCACGTCGGTAGTTTTCGAGGACTTCGAGACCTCAATGATGAGCCGTGATCTTGCGGTTTCAACCTCTAGGATGCGGCAGCAAGCCATTGAAGCGTGCCAGAAATTAGTTGTCGCGGATGAACACGAAGAATGTATTGGTGGATGGACCCTACTAACACCACAAGTTCCAAACACCATTAAATCAATGCCGTTCGAGGAGTCTGTCCTATTGCTGACTGATTCTGGGTTATATTCGTGCAGGTTTGATTGGAAGCTTGAGAAAGTCTCGTCTTTTGAGAGAGTTTCATTAGATCACATTCTCGGCATCAAGTACGGCACATTCATTATCTCCACGCTCTCTGCTTCCTCAGCAGACGAAGAGAGAAATGTTGGATTTGCTGTCACATACAAAGCGGGCGCCAACGACATTGAGCGAGTCAACACACGTTCAGTGTCCAGTGTTTCACGCATGGGCTCTGACTTCCACGGGAAGATACCCACATCTCCACCACAATCAGACTTGCCGTCAACCCTGGGAAAATCCTCAGTGACGACGAACAGGCTTTTAGCCTTCAAAGCTCTGCCTTCTCGAGATGTAGTCGCAGAAGGGAACGAAAGCGATCTGAGCGAGATTGAACAGATCAAAACGATTTGCTCTCAGATTGAACGAATGGTGCTTCATGGACAAGTGTTAGAACTCGGCACGCAACGAATGGCTCTTATAGAAAGTGGTGATATAATCAGCCTCGCAGATGCCAGGAAGAGCACTGGCTTGCTGGAGCAACTTGGACATAGTTTTAAGAAGTTGATTTGGGCATAGAACGAGCGTTGTAATTAGAGGGCTACACAGGTTCACCTTCCTGCGTCTTGTCGGAGATATGGGCTTGACATTATTGAGATTTTGAGTGGTCATGCAAATGARACAGCGCTGCCAACATATGGGAATCAAAAGATTAGAAGGAAGGAAGCAGATTTCGGGGATGGCAAAGGGTGTGTTGAGGATTCAACAACGACCAAGATTGTGTTGTAGTTGGCTTATGTGAGGTGGCTTTCCTCGCTCATGCCTCAGGAGCAACATTATTTTAAGTTGAAATTCTAACGACAAATGGGCTTCGAGAATTCTAGGCAGAGAAATTACTTCAGGAGCATATCCAGCCTATTGTAGGCAAGAGAAATACCTTCATGGACCAATAGGAAAAGATGTCCTCCTCGGGAAGGTCCTAGCTATATTATCCTGAGGCCTCTCGGGCTTGTTCACGGCCCGTCATAGTGGTCTGATGTGGCTTGGATGTTAGGATACTGCACAGAAAACTTAAAGCAAGGGTAGTTGTTATAGGCACATGGCAGTAGGATGGATGCCAGTGAGAATCTGGGGAACCTACAGATACTGAATGGGGTACAGATCGCCGATTGACTGGGTAGTCAGCACCCTCATTCGTAAAGCGCCTTCAATAAAGTYCTGCATCTGTTATATTCTTCGCATTAGAGTTGTCATCGTCTTGGCTGTGTAACCGAAACGGGTATGTCTTCGGTTCGATGCAATCTGCACCCAAAGAGCCGGTCCCGGTCCCGGCCCCGGTATTATCTGCTCCGAAACCCCAATCCCCCTGATACACCTAAACAACCAATAGGCAGCAGCGCAACTTCAGCATGCAGACACACACCTCTTCTTATCAGATGTCCCACCAATACTTGGCCTTACCGCCCCTGCCTCAGCCGCAAGCGTCGCCGTGCATATCCTGGCTAGTTGGCAGATCCTCTGTCCCGAATGAACGAGATGGTCTGCATGCTGGGGTGGGGTGCTTTGCGCTCGAATGAAACTTTGGATCCCACTTTGAACAGTTAAGAGGAAATGCTGTGGTGAGCGTTGCATGCATACAGATGTAAAATCATATTCCAAATTGTAAGTTAATGGTTCCTTCCGGAGTACTTTCCTTCGGAGACTCCCGGAAGAGCAGGAAGCCGTGTTTTACAAGCCATCCTGCTGGACGATCTTGAAGACATTCCAACATCTGCGCCACGTGTGTGAGCCTCGGCTTTTGCTTGCAGTGTAACCATGATGGGAAGTTGCCGAACGGAAAGTTTGTTTGATCCGCAGTTAAGGTTCAGMAAGGCGCTCTGGGTCTTGAATCTTGATCCTCAACCTCAACGAAGGCTCGTGACGACCCCTTCAATTTCACATCGTACGGTAAAACTTCATGGAAGCCCCCTTTGTTCGACTATTCATAGGTACCTAGGTACACCTGTCCCGAATAGTATAATGTAAGATCTTACATACTTGCCCGACAACGGGCAGTAGGCTTAGCGGTGGCTCGCATCACAGTAGCGGTACGAGCCCGTGTGCATGATCTGTCGTAAATCTCTCTAGTACCCGGAACCTTGTCTCAGCACCTACCTTTTTTCCGATTGTAGAGTAYGCGCATTCTCACGACATCTGCATTGGACCCATGCGAGAACTACGACTGACTCATCAGAATTTGGATTACGTTCCGTGGCATCTAGACACCGTTTGTGTTTAACCTTATCCTTATCTAGCAGCTCATGCCATGATTGGATCTCAGGTACCTCCGCTACTGTGGGTTGATAACTTTATATTAAAAGCCTTGATTTCGATAAAGATCAGTACTACTGTCAGAGATTACCCCGCTTCAACTGCAATACATACTTTAGGCCACCGATAGAAGTTGAGAGTTGGTGAAAGCATTTTGGACATGCATTGACAAGAAGAGCAGGTGAAACTGTTTCGACTTCAATACGAAGTCCTGGGAATTGAGGAAGCATCCTTCCAGCCCCTGAAGGTCAAGGACACATGTTGGGATAGTGGCCCTGGTTGCTGATTTCGGCATTCATCTTTGGGCTTAGACGAAATCGTTGTCTGAGGGGCGGTGGCTGCCGAGCAATGCTCTCCCAATGTCGTGGTTTTCGCTGAAGGACTCCCCGTTCCTTCCTGCACGGAAGGAAATTTTGGCAAATAGAATGGCCGAAATTTCACCCGCAGAGTCACAAAACACGARCTGTGGCTCTCAGGATGACAAGTCAGCAAATTGCAAGAAGCAACTGAGCCGATATGTACTTTGCAAGTAAGTCCGAGTCTAGCGCTGTCAGCCCGCATAAACCCCATGGCCCGAACTCGGTTAGACGAGGTGAGAATGAGTGCTAACCTTGCAAGTCAGCAGCTGCCGTGCACAGTAAGCACACAAATTTGGGGGGGGGTGTCGTTTAGGTAATGCGTTCTGTGTGCCTGTCCTCTGCTCTGAATGGCCTATTCTAGCCGGGATGGGAGCACCAACCCTCTTCCACGTTGTCAAGGGACCCTGCCAAGCTTCGAAAGGATCAGGCATAGGTCTGATCCCAAATTGCTCTCTGAACATTTTAAGCATACCCCGGCTAGGTGAGGAGAAGACTAAGACTAACGTTAGTCGATACCGCTCATTTTCAGTTTGGCTTACYCGTTCATTGGGCGATACATTATCCTCAAGCGGAAAYGGCCCCCCCTCCAGCGGTCTGCGGCGTAAGCTTGTGAAGCTCTATTTCACGGATCGAACCGTAATTCTAATTCTCTTCTCCACTCGTCAAGGCTGAGTTTATCGCAGACCTTTTAAAACCAATCCACACCCCCGGGGAGCCCAGATCTTTCTTGAGCCACACATAATCTGTCAATTGTGACTATCAAACTGAAGCTTGCGAGACATTGACTCCTGATATTGAGTCCACAATTCCATTCGCATGAAAATGGCCGCTGGTCAGTACAATGGCAACTCGGCCGAGARCCAATCGATGTCGGTCGCCGCGGATATGACTCCAAGCTTGTACGAAGGCACTTCAAGCGAATCTTCGGCAAGCTCGCCCATGACCAATACAGTAAGTTCTTAGTATCTCGGATCTCGTCGAAGTTGCTGACAATTTGGACAGAACTTCGACAACTTCTACGGTGGCAATGGTTTCATGCCATATCCAGCTTTTCCAATACAATATCCTATGAATGGGGAGGCGCCTCCAGGGCTTATACCAGTGGAATTAGAGATCGAGAGCCTTTACGAGGACTATGATCGCAGGCGAAGGAAGAATGGAAGCGAGAAAATCGTGTCTTCGCATGTACATTCGGTAGGTGTCCAATCACTCGGCCGTAAGACATACAACTAACGCAACACAGAGGCGAAGGGCGCAAAATAGAGGTATGGATACTATTCCTTGTCTCAATTCACATCCAACYCCCACCTTTATGTGTATCAAGTAAAGCTGATTGCTATRCCGTTTTAACAGCCTCGCAAAGAGCATTTAGAGATCGCAAGGAAAAGCACATGAAAGAACTCGAACAACGACTTGGCGAACTTGAAGGCCGGCATAATRATCTCTCCCGGTCATACGATTCTCTTCAGGCGGAATATGCAAGCGTCAGGGAAGAACTGGAGCGATTACGGAAAGAGAATGCTAGACTCGAGGGTTCTTCAAGAACCTACCACGGCAAGGAATACGACGAACCCAATGGCGAAATCTTAGATCCACTCCTCTTCGATGTGTCTGCATTTTGCTTTGATCCCGACGAGGGGCAGGAACGAACGTCGTGAGGATGGTTCACACGGGTACGTTGTTGATTTGATCGCTAGATCTCTCCAGGAGCGGCCTAGCTCCACGACGCACAGAGCGAGATAGTGTAGCCTTCTGCCTAGTCGATGAACCGTCAGAAGCCAGAACATCAACAGCGTTTGGGGGCGAAAAAGGGTGTTCTGGGTTTAAGCAATTTTGTCTGCGCTGGCGTTGTGGGTGCGTTTGGCTTTGGCTTTGGCTTTTTGGGGGCGCTCTGTCTGGATGGCGCTGGGACAGGAAGGGCAATGGCTACGGACAACGGCCACAGGACTAGCTTTGAAACTTTCATGTTAATATTTTAGCAGAATCAAATATGAATCAGGTTCGATTCGAACAAGCGTTTCTTAACCGCCATTGACAAGCACGCACGTACCCTTTCTTGAAAATGGGAAATGCGAAGTGCGAAATGCAAGGGGGCACCAGGCGTAGCCTTGCACCAGATACTGTACAAACAGACAGGACAAGCGGCGCCAATTGAAAGCCYCTAAGCCATGCATGGCCATCAAAAAAGTGGGATGCGTGCTGAAGGTTTGCAGAGGGTGAGATGTAAACGCATAATGATAGAAGAAACGATGGAAAAAGCAATCAGCAAATGACCCAAAAAGCCTTGGAGAGAAACGTAATAGACAAGAACGGCATGCTGTTTCCGCGGCGACGAGGAAAGGTGCTGAGAAAGCGCGATCAGGGTCCAGTCCAGACGTCCGTCGCACTGCAGTTTCGGGCTTGGCTGGAGCTTGCAAATGGAAGCCGGCACAATCCAAATCATCTGTCCCTCGTGCGAAATACAAGAAGCAAAAATGAGGCTTTTACTAGAAGAGCTTACCTATTAACCAATAATACCATTTAACCATTACTCCAACCAAATTATAAATTTCAAATTAATGAAACTTAAAAATCTATYWAATTCAAATTCAAATTCAAGCATGAAATCCTTTATTTATGGGTTTTAAAAATATTMTAATAAATACTTATAATTTTATTATTTATGGGTTACGGTTAGGTGGTGTTATCGGTTGATAAACAAGTTCTTTTACGTACCCCTCCATTTTCGATTTTCTCTTCCAAACACCTCAACACTCTTCCTTCCTCCGACCTCACCCTCCTCCCTCCACCCCTCACCTCCCTCTTCAAAACCTCAAACTATCACCATCGCCGCATATCCTCAACAACCGCAATCATGGGGTACACCGACCTTGATAAGCTGGCGATCAACACCATCCGACTTCTAGCGGTAAGCTTCACGGTCCCGCCGCTTCTTGCCCCTCCATGGCTACCAAAAAGCTTTTCACTCGGCCAATGCCTTTCATATCTACCATTTCTCTTTGCAGTAGAAGCTAATATACGTCATCAAGGTCGATGCCACGGCCCATGCCAACTCGGGCCATCCAGGTGCCCCTATGTAGGCCTCCAGTACCTCCCGAAGGCCCCTCGAACTGACCCCTCCATCTAGGGGAATGGCCCCAGTTGCCCACGTCCTGTTCAACAAGATAATGAATTACAACCCGAAGAACTCGAAGTGGATCAACCGTGACAGATTTGTTCTCTCGCAAGTGCCCTTATCTATTTCTTCAGCTTCGGGGCGTTCCATTTTATCCGGCGTGCCTCAAATCAAGTTAGCTTCGGATGTGTCGACAGCAACCACAAGCTCAATTGGATCTTCCTACAAGCCGTTAACTATAGTCTATCACTTTTTTATACAGCATGGAGCTATTCATAGCTTAAAGGCTCCGTGCAAACATAATTGTCCTACAGATTGCA
The DNA here is from genome assembly GCA_003988875.1 of Lachnum nothofagi. Taxonomy (NCBI): domain Eukaryota; kingdom Fungi; phylum Ascomycota; class Leotiomycetes; order Helotiales; family Lachnaceae; genus Lachnum; species Lachnum nothofagi. The sequence continues at coordinate 60,199 of QYSG01000115.1, forward strand.
TCGAGGCGCTCACTGACATCTCGTAGCAATGGCCATGCTTGCATGCTCCAATATGCCCTTCTTCATATCTGTGGGTACAAGCTCTCTATGGATGATATCAAGTCATTCCGAGTAAGCGTCTTCTTTAGTCGGATACACAGCCGCTGATCTGTCACCAATGTCCAGTCCGTAGACAGTCTTACCCCGGGTCACCCCGAGGCTCATGATACCGATGGCGTCGAGGTTACAACTGGTCCTCTTGGACAAGGTTTCTCCAATGCCGTCGGTCTCGCCATCGCTCAGCACCACTCTGCCGGTATATTCAACAAGCCTGGATTCGAGTTGATCAACAACTACACATATACATTTTTGGGCGATGGTTGCATGATGGAAGGTGTTGCTAGTGAAGCTGCTTCTCTTGCGGGGCACTTGCAACTTGGGAACTTGATTGCCATATATGACGATAACCATATTTCCATCGATGGTGATACCAACTGCGCCTTCACCGAAGACGTCGCCAAGCGATTCGAAGCATATGGCTGGCACCTCGAGTATGTTGATGATGGTGACCACGATTTGGAGGGAATGGAAGCGGCAATCAAGAAGTGCCAAGCTGTCAAAAACAAGCCATCTTTGATCAAGCTCAAAACAACTATTGGATTTGGTTCTTTGCAACAAGGTACTGGTGGAGTTCACGGATCTGCTCTCAAAGCTCCCGATATCAAGCAGGTCAAGGAGAAATTTGGCTTCGATCCTGAGAAGACATTTGTGGTGCCACAAGAAGTCTATGATTTGTACCACAAGAAGGGTGCTGAGGGTGCTGCGAAAGAGCAWGAGTGGACGCATTTGGTTGAGAAATTCGCTCAGTCTTTCCCGACTGAAGCTACTGATCTCAAGCGTCGCTTGACTGGTGACCTTCCCGAAGGCTGGGAAAAGAACCTTCCAGTATACTCGCCGTCAGACTCTGCAGTTGCATCCAGAAAACTCTCCGAAATTGTTCTCCAAAAGATCCATCAAGCTATTCCAGAATTGGTTGGTGGCTCTGCCGACTTGACCTCCTCCAACTTGACCAGATGGAAGGAGGCAGTTGACTTCCAGCCCCCATCCCTTGGTCTCGGTGACTGGACTGGACGGTATATTCGATATGGTGTTCGTGAGCATGGTATGGGTGCCATCATGAACGGTCTCGCTGCCTATGGAACTATTCTCCCATACAGTGGTACTTTCCTCAACTTTGTCTCATACGCTGCTGGAGCTGTCCGTCTCTCAGCACTATCTCAAGTGCGTGTCATCTGGGTTGCTACTCACGACTCCATCGGTCTTGGTGAGGACGGCCCTACACATCAACCTATTGAGACGCTTGCCCACTTTCGTGCTCTACCCAACTGCATGGTCTGGCGTCCAGCTGATGGCAACGAGACAAGCGCAGCATACTACATTGCCTTAACCTCCAAGCACACACCCAGCATTATTGCTCTTTCCCGACAAAACCTTCCTCAACTCGAGAACTCCACCATTGCCAACGCAATCAAGGGTGGTTATGTTGTGCACGAAGTTGAGAAGGCTGATATCACTCTCATCTCCACCGGTTCTGAGGTGTGCATCTGCATTGATACTGTCAAGTATCTCAAGGACAACCACAACTTGAAGGCTCGTGTTGTCTCCATTCCTTGTTTCGAGGTGTTCGATGCTCAGTCCAAGGAGTACAGACTCAGCGTTCTGCCAGACGGTATCCCGTCTCTGTCCGTTGAGGTCATGTCAACCATGGGCTGGGAGAGATATAGTCACGAACAATTCGGTCTCAACAGATTCGGTGCTAGCGGTGCTTACAAGGACGTCTACAAGGTACGTACTACAAGGGCTTTTATGAATAATGCTGACAGCCATTATAGAAGTTCGAGTTCACACCTGAGGGAGTCAGCAAGCGCGCTGTTGCGACTGTTGACTTCTATAAGGATGTGCCTAACATCCGCTCTCCTATTAACCGTGCTTTCCAGCAATTGATATAAGGCAATATGGAATGATAGAGCGGGGATCATCACGAATATGTACAGCCTTATCACGTATAGACTTTCACGGGAGTGAAAATACATGAATCATGATTTAAAAGCACTTGGCACTCACCATATTTCGGATGATTTCTTTCAGCTGGGCTTAGCACTCGCCATCAGAGGTCCAACAACCGCCTTTTATTCACCACCTTGCCTTTATTAGAGCTTGTGAGACATTACTCAGYGTGCGTCTCAGTAACTGGCTCCTTTTCCCATATCCTATTCTCGAAGCTTCTCCCGAGTCCAATACCCTCCTAACCCTATCCACTCCGCTAAAGGCGGTGCCGCGAGGGCATTTAGCGTGAACTGATGCCCCGTCAGATAGTTCCCTTGCCYCTTATCATATGGCCATCGTATGATCACTTCATAGATGTTTTTGAATCAAGTCTTCATTCCCCCCATCTCCTCAGCCCTCGCCCATCTCCCCACCGACGACAGCCCCCTCCCCCTCCTCCCTAAGAGCAACCCACTCCCGCTGAAACTGCCGTCCAACCTTCTCCAACCCATGGGCCGCCCTCCTTGCTTCCCCTGCATTGTCTGATGGCCGAGCTACAACTGTGCCTATCAACAGCGGCGGGGCCGTCGTGTTGATCCTACTTCCTTCTTCATCTTCTGCATCTTGGCTTCCGTTTAGGCCGTTGGTTTCTGCGTCCGAGTCTGTGGAGGAAGAGAGGGGACGGTGGCCTTCGCGAGCTGTCTCGACGATGCTGCGGGAGCGGGGCCGGGTTGGCGGCGTGGGAGGTGGGAGGTAGGAGTGTAAGAGGAGAGGGCCAGTTGTAGATTCTACCCTGTGGTGAAAGTCAGCTTGTTCTCCGGTTATAGTGATTTTGGGCACGATTTAGAACGAAATACACTTACATTATCCTCTGCGGTGTTCCGAGACCGAGTCTCAAAGCGCACTCATAAGCCGTAAGCGCCGTGCTCGCAAGTGAGGTCAGAGCTTGCGATTGCGAGTTCGAGGTGCCGGATGAGATGATGGGCGTTAGGGAAGAATCAGTGAGATGATGTGCTAGATTTGGACTTGGACTCGGATTTACATGTGAGGCAGAGCTGTTTGCCATGGTGCTTGTTTGGAAGGCGCAATGGCCTGTTGATGAAGGGGAAAGTCGGATTTGAAGCTTGTGAAAAAGAACCTTGGAAGTGACCGTGACCCCACGAAATGGAAGCTCGGGCCATGTCCGCTAACTTACAGGGCCAGTCCTTGTAAGCGTAGGCACGCGGCCTGATACCTTATTGACAGGTAGCTTCAGAAGCAGCGACGACGTCAAATTGTCCGAAAACATCACAAACATTTGATTCTTGGCCAAATTGTCATTCAACGATCATGGCAGACGCAGAAGAGAAAGCGAAAGCTGAGAAGCTTGCTGCGGCGAAGAAACGGGTATGCGTCCCTTTCCAACTGCTCGAGTGCAATTGAAGCTGACATGATGGTTTGCAGGTCGAGGAGATGAAAAAGAAGAAACAAAAGAAGACAGGCACGAAGAAGGAAGATAAGCCCGAGGCTGCGGAGAGCTCGAAAGCCGRAGATGAGAAGGTATCGCCAGCCGAGCCAGCAAATGAAGATGCTCCTGCAGAGGAGTCAAGACCAACAGAAGAAGAGGAAACGAAGAATGGCGCCGAAGAAACAGTACCAGAACTGAACGACTCGAGCCATCAACGGAAACAGTCGTTATCTGTTCAATCGAAGATGCGATCCTCGTCCTTCCGTCAAAGTTCCGGGTCTGGACCTATTTCACCTGCGTTATTTTCTCCTGATGGAGATACGGCTCCTGATATCTACCGGAAGCAGGCTATTCGGATTGATGAATTAGAGAAAGAGAATAAAAGATTGGCAAAGGAAGCTAGTGATGGGGAGAAGCGCTACAAGAAGGCGGAGGAAGAGCTGGAAGATCTGAGGGAAGCGGAGGATGAATCTGGTGCAAAATCCGCGGGTTCTGATTCATCACAAGAGGCAGAGAAGCTAGTATGTCTTGATTCTACTGGGCTAGAGACAATTTCTAACACATGTGCAGAAAACGGAAATCGCGGCTCTTCAACGACAAAACACACAATTACAAGCGCAGTCTTCAAGAGCCACACGGCATGGCTCTTCTCCCTCGGTATCCCAATCTGCACCATCAGACTTTGAAGCAGCCCTGGCTTCCAAATCCGCCACCATTGAGTCCATGGAGATTGAGATCTCCAACCTCCGTGCTCATCTCGACAAAGTGAACTCGGGCGCCTCGGTTAAAGAACAAATATCGGCCCTGGAGGAAAAGTTAGCCCGAAGTGAGCGGTCCGCAGTCACTGCGCAACGCGAATTAAGCGACCTGAAGAAGAACCTAGACCGGACGACAGAGAAGGCTGTCAAGGAGGGCAGTGAGCGCATTTCGGCAGAAACGAAATTAAGAACTCTAGAAAGGGAAGCTGGGGAAGCGAAGTCTCACAGTGAGGAATTGCAAAAGAAAGTGGACGGTCTAGAGAAAAAAGTCGCCACTCTCGCCACGCTACACAAGGAGCATGATGCACGATCCCAAGCTCAGAAGAGAGATAGGGAGAAAGCCGAGAAGGAGGCTTCGGAGCTGAGAGCGCGGCTTGCTGGAATCGAGAATGAGAATCTTAGGTTGAAAGAGGAGAGGGAACGGTTACGCAAGCGAGACGCGCAAGGCATAGACGATGATGGTGTTGACGAGCTCGAGAACGAGGAACGCCAGCGCTTAGAAAAGAAAGTCCGTGATTTGGAGGGAGAAGTCCATGAACTTCGCCGGGGCGTCTACCGTGAGCGTCGAAAAGAATTAGAAGGAGACGATGGTATCACAAGTCCTGGGGCGAGATTTACAGATATCGATCTTGGGGGAAATATGTCTCCAAACAGAGGCAGAAGCACTGCTCAAGGCGGAATAGGATTCGGCGACTTCTTTCAAAGTGGTTTCAACGCAATCACCGGCAATTCGGGGGCTGATGAGGGCTTGTTAGAGGATGATGGGGAAATGGACTTCGACGAGGATGCTTTCCGACTTGCGCAGGAGGAGGAGGCTAAGAAACGGATTGAGCGGGTCAAAGAAGTGAAGCGGGGCTTGAAGAACTGGGAAGGGTGGCGATTGGATCTTGTGGAGAGCCGCCGGGTCGGTGGCGATGTTGGAGTCGGCGAGATCTTTGAGATTTGAGGGCCACCACTGTGGGCAAAGGAAGAGGCTTGGGGGTTTTTAGTGTAAGAATAGAGGTCTGATTACTCCTTCGAAGGGCCGGACCGAGATACAATACGAAAGAGTTACAAGAAAACCTGTAACAGCTGAGTCACTCGCTCCTTCAATATCGCTACAACTTTCCTGTCTGCGCAACATTCTCCCGTCTGGTACGTAGCAATGCAATGGAGACTTTGTGATACAAATCATCACGGCCGCGAGACCAACGGCCATCACGTGTACGATCCTCTCCCAAAAATATGTTTCCAGGTGGATTAGGTTCACAATTCTGCCTTGCTTGAGGATCAATATGCGAGCGATATCTGGAGAAGGCGAAAAAATGAAGGCCTGGCGGCAGAGAGTCTGCCTGAAAATCGCAACGCCAACACAAAACAATCGCGAGCATCTACTTCTTCTGCGCATCTTCTCCTTTCCTTCTTTCCTTCTTTCCTTCTACCATTTCTTCGTTTGCATTCCCGTCCCTCCATCCCCCATCCCCGACGCGCATTTTGGGCGTTCTTACGGGATGCCACAACTCGATCTTTGGGGTGGCGGTGCGCGGCAGGCCCTCGTACGCATGGTCGTCTCCTCCGATACCACCCCAAGTGCATGTACGAGGAGACGTCCAACGCGTGCCATTCGTCGATATCCGTTCACGTCCTGTCGCACTGCAGGACCCAAAGCGTGGCCGACAAGCAGTTCCTGAGCCTCGCGGGCCCGGAAACTGACAAGCGTTGGGACGCCCCCTGCTCCAGCCCTACTTCTTGATCGTCTCACACCGATCATTGCTCGCATGCGGGCCGCGATGTTGCACATTTGTCCTCTGCTTATCCTTGTTCGTGAGAATCCCAGCGTCAATTATTGCCCCCATCCTCTCCGGTGCCCCCAAATTCTGCCAAACGGACCCCAATGGAACGTCATTGGAGTCGGTGAAGGAGCCTTGTCGTCTGCTTCTGACACCCAGGATCGCGAATGCCGTGGCAGCATGGCTTAGAAGAAAGGATTCGCGGTTATTAATATATGCAGTTGGAATCGTAATTTTATTCATTTCATTATTTTCTATATCATCTAGCGGGACTACGTCGAGGCACGGTCTCCCCGCGCTCAGTCAGATATCCTTTCCAGGGTGGGGATTTGCTGTTTTTCTTGTATCAATATTGTGAAAATTCTTTTTGACCTAGCAAGAGTTCTTCGTCCTTAGACTTCGATTCCTATGTAAGATGTTTGGTCTCTCGGCGGCACTCAGTCGCCTGCTTCTGGGATCCGGTGGTGGCTTACAGGCGCTCCGGACAGCATGTTTTGCCAGCAAGTGAGTTCGCATACGGATCCCTTCCCTTCCTTTACGCACAGATGCCTTTGAGGCCTATTCGATACTGTGCCTTGTGGCTTTCATTTTATGTCATGAAGGCTGTATAACCTTTCATGTTCTCATTGGTAGTTGTTAGGGCTAACATGGCATGGAAGAAACCAAAAGTTATTAGAAAGTCAACAACAGAGCCTCGCGGCTAGCAACAAATCATCTGAAGACAACCCTAGCATCTCGTCTCCACGTTCGTATCTTCCATTTCTAAGACTCTCTCGATCATTTGGCGCACATGAACACCGGCGAGGACACCTTGCCGCACAGGATGAAACCTCGAACAGCTCACCGAACGAATTCATGCGCAAGCTTCTTCTCGACGACCATACCTGGACCGACGATGAATCACAACCGTCGCCGCAGCAAAGTTTCAGCGAGATGACCAACCGATTATGTTCTCGCTTTGGATTAGATTGGTTCTTTGAATGGCCGGGAGGAAAACGCCCATTGAATTCAACTTGGCCCTGGGCCGACGTGAAGCCATCGCTGCTAGTTCTATGGGGAGTGTGCTGGATGTTCGTCGTCGCCCCAGTCCTCGACATTCCTGGGAACAGCAATCAGGGACGCAATCAGAACCAACGTCAAAACCAGCGGTCGCCGTTACAACGCAGTTCAAATGAGTATTACTATATGCAAGCTCCTGGTAAGTGAAGGCTGTGGATTTCATTTGCCTACAACAGGGCGCACTTSCGACTTCTTAGTCTGATGAGAGGCAACACTGAGGCCTAGAAACCTCCTTGTGCTAATCGAGTGGGACATTTACTTGATATCCGTAAAGCGCGCAACGCAGAGCGATAACGAGATGGATTCACTTCACCACTATGTGAACGTGAACGACCTTTTTAGAGATTCACGACAATGTTGTTTTTGCAAAGACGATACTAACAACTACAGTAGATACGCCATCGCCGATCGTGAAGAGAGAGCCTTTCGGTCACAACTCGGACTCGACTCCAATGTCTCGGCGTGACTGGCCAGTTTACCAAGCGGGCTCAAGTCCACTAGATGAGGCGACATACACCCTCTTCCCGCAGCCGACAGCATCACAGCCAATAGTGGCGTCGAACCCTCAGCGATATACCCACAGCAGCCAGCTCGGCCAGGCAGATACAAGGACTGCGCCTTTGGCGATGCGCAATAGAGTACGCGGTGAGTCACGGATTTCCGCCATCTATTTTAGGAAAGGGGCTTTTGGAAAAGGCGCAGCCTGGGAAAGCTCGGTAGCCTTGCAGAGGAGCATGTGACTGATTCATACTTATTTAATAGTCACGACCAACGTGCCGCCTGCCCATGGTTGCCTCGATGAATTCTCGAGTACAAGTACAAATGAAACGGCGCGCGCAGCAGAATATGGSGTTGGGAGAAATATTATCCACCCCCGCGCTTATCCGAATGTGGTAACCGCCAACCTGCAACCCGATTTTTCAGGCGTCCAAGGATTAACAAATCATCACCAACACCAAAGTCAAGGCCAATATTACAACTCTTCTCGCCACAACAAGCCGCAGGCGCAGCAATATCAACGGTCTCCTGCTGCCTTGACCCCTCTGTCGGCCGCATCCTCCTCCAACGCATACTACAACTTTCCAACGGGCGTTGACGCGGCCGCGACAATGAGTCTCTCCTACGAGAACCCCGGGCGGACGTTCCCCAACTACCCAGCGATGATGCAACATACCCAAGAACAGGATGAAACGGAAATGCAGCCTCACAGATATCCATCTCCTCCTCCTCCACTGCCCGACAATCCGTACCACCCACCAGGCAGCGTTGATCCAGCCGCTGCTATTAATATGGAGTTATCKGATTTGCCACACAAGGGAGAGTCGGACGCGCAAAGCCCAGGACGGACAAGGCCAATTCCCAAACCAGATCGAGAGGTAACGAAAGGTGAAGATGGACGGTTCTGCTGCGCTTGGCCTGGGTGTAACGAAGAAGTGAAGACTTTCAATCGAAAGTGCGAATGGTCTAAGGTAAGTACTTCGCGCCTTCCCCCACACATCTTGTGATCTTGTGCTCACCACACACATAGCATATGGACAAACACGACCGGCCATATAAATGTCCTGCGGAAGGTTGCGAGAAGCTTCCCGGTTTCACGTATTCGGGCGGTCTTCTTCGACATCAACGAGAAGTTCATAATCTTCATGGCGGGCCTCGGAAGCAACTCAACTGCCCTCACTCTACATGTAAGAGACATAGCGGTAAGGGTTTTTCGCGCCAGGAGAACTTGAACGAGCATCTGCGACGCGTACACACGGATGCCGGCCAGATCGAGAATGYAGGCGACGAAACGGAGGATGAAGGAAGCGAAAGAGCTGGGAAGAAACGCAAACGAGGTCCTGGGCAGATCGACGAAGTTACAGAGATGCGCGCCGAGATTGCAAGACTGAGCGCGGATGCAGCTGGAGTTAGGACTGAGAATGAAGAGCTGCGCAGAACTGTAGAAATGCAGCAACAGTCCATCAACTCGTTGCAGAACCAGTTGCAAAGTCTCATGGGTGCTAGAATGGGACAGACTCAAGCGCCTCAAGCCTTGATGTAAATTTCCTTGCGCATTCATTTTTTCATTTGTATCATCTGAAGACATGGATTGGCCGTTTTTGGAGTTCGTCAACGGGACATTAGCATAGGGATGGCATGGATAACGCAGCATTTGGGCGTAGACGGAGTTGCTGGGTGGGTTTATACCAGGTCTCTTCTCTTTGAAGACAAGTCATAAGGATCGCTTCTTATTGTGCTATAGCTGTATACTAATAGACGAAAATTGCATGACCCTCCCCCTATTTCCCATCGCTTCTAGCCTCAGGCAGAATAATACAGCGCGTCAACAAACAGGGCAGCTTAAATCATATTCATCGCCATCGCCAAACGTCACCTATTCTCTGAAGATGGCAAACCTCATCCTCTTCATCCCAATGCCCCAGTCATTTCTCGGCGACTCCTCATTGGGCAGGAATTCCACCTCCACTTTAAACCTTACGCTCATCGCTTCTCCAACCTCCTTCCACATAAGTTTACAGCTCTCCTCGTTATGCCTCCAGATATTCGAGTTCCCGTGGTCACCGCTCCCAGTATTAATGTCTTTGACGCCCGCATTTACATTTCCCGCCTGCCGTCCGAGGACTACACTTCCAGGTTCCGGCTTCAGAAGCTTGGTAATTCGTTTACACACCTCGATCTGCTGGTCCCAGCTAAAGAGATGCAAAAAGCTGCCTGCCCAGATGACGTTGATCTTACCATCCAGCTCGCTTAATTCGGAGGTATGATCGAAGATGTCGGCAGCGACGAAGGTGCTTTTCAATGTCTCCTGGTCGTGGAAGAGCTTGTAGCCTAGTTCGAAGAATTCTGGGCGAAGGTCGGTGCCATAGAGAGACGAGGAGGGCACACCGTCGAGGGTCAGTTTACGGATTTCGTGTCTGCAGGCTCTCTGCGTCAGTTCAGCGCGATCGAGAGATATCTTTTGGTTACTCGGGAGCATTTGGATATCCGTCTTTGAGCTCATGGAGAATCACAATACTGTACAGAAGCTTGGGGACTGCGAAGTTTATGAAACTCCTATTTTGTTCTTGACAAAGCAAGAAATTCTGAAACTTTGACATACCCGAACATGCAGCCTAAGTCTAGGAAGTTCTGTTCGCCGGTCTTGAGGCGTTCCAGAATTTGGGCATAGTGGGGAGAGCGGGAGATGGCGAAGTCAAGGAAGCGAAATCCCCCTATGCACTGTCATTTTGTCAGATCTGAATGAGATTGGGCAAGTCAGGGCTCTAGAGATCTACTGGATAGGGCCAAATTTGCCATGCTTCATCTCGCTATTTGAAAGTCAGTGATCAAGAGACATGCCATAGAGAGGGATTTAAAGACTACAATTTTGTAGATATGAGGCTCCACTTCGTTGGATGGGATCATGCTGTACTTTTCGAGTAGTTCTCGTGCCGTATCTCCCAGTTTGGTTATTTTGTGGTCATACCACGGGACGTTTTTGCCTTTGCTGCCCACTTCCGGGAAGTCCTTGCTGCCTGTTTCTGCCATGACTGATGACAAAATGAAGTTGAGACAAGGAAAGAAGGCAGTCGAAAGTTGAAAATTGGCATTAGTTTATTTCTTAGATCTTTATGTATTTCTTACTTGGACTTGCCATATTTCGTCGACGTCCGACCTCGCATCATATGCCGATGGACTCCCTACGGTCAGGATATGTGCCGCGAACATACATGGTTTCCCCGGACTTAATCGGGGAGATTGTGCTTAGCAATCCTACGGGAGTGTCCGCGTTTCAAAYGTAGACTTGCATTTACTGTTTCATCTGCCGCGAGGTCTTGGGGTCGAGTGAGCCATTTTCAAGGCTGCAGTGAGCTGCGCGTTTCTGGCCGAAGACGTCTAGCATACGCGTCAGCTGCCAACATTATATGAAGCCATTTCGAATTAAACTGGATTGAGGCGGCATATCGTATACCATAATTTACCAGCAAAATAAGGCTGCCGGTAATGAGCTGCTTTTCGCCACCGCCGCCAACGGGTAAGAGGACGGCACTGTCGGCACAGGATATCCTGATCATGAGGCTAGACCTTCAAAATATTTGAATGGCTTATATCTCCTCCTTTTATAGCTAGTTTTGAGGCTTAAATCTAATATAAGCGCCGTAGTGGGGGCCGGAACTCGAGTATGTCCTTGTCAGCTGTACAGTCCATGATACGAAGTACAGCATGAGGCAGGACATCATCCGAAGAAGCTTATAATTTAYTCAAACTATCATATCAGTAGATCTCAAATTTAGATAGCAATTCAAATCTTGTGCACTCGTCAATGTTCTTGAAGCTCGGGCTGATGTTGAGGCAAATAGGACAATCTTCAGGATGTACGATCAGCCGTGACGACAGCTTCGACCATCAAGGAAGCAGTGTTTTATCATATGGCCTTTCGGCCTTCAAGATAAGCGAGCTATTGAATAGTTACAAATACTTTGTGAATTCTGTTGCATTTATATAAAGGAACAGTGTTCCTAGCTCCCTACTCCTGGAACCAGATCAACTCGTTCTATGGATTAACACCCATTTCGAAGAATAGCATTTATCATCAGAAACTATCTATTTATCTAATTCTTGAGTACTGAGCACAAGCGCACGTATGCCTCCTACCTTCCAAAC
>QYSG01000226.1:0-63190 GCA_003988875.1 Lachnum nothofagi
AAAAATAAAAATAATTTATATAATAAATTTATAATTACAAAAATTAATATTTATTATAATTATTAATTATTTTATAATTATTTTATAAAATATTTTAATTATAAGTAAAAATTATAACTAAATTATTTATTTATTTATATATATTTATTTGCTTTTGCTAATATTTTTAATAAATATTAAAATATATTATTATATATAATAAATTTATGGTTTATAATTTCATTGGTTTTAATTAGCGGAATCTTATTTATTATTTATTTTTAATATAATTTAATAATATATTTATAATTTTTTTAATATTTGTATATATTTTTTTAATTATTATATATTTTTTTTATTTGGATTTAATATATTTTCATTAAATTTTAATATAAAAAAGGATTTTGTAATATTAAAAAAAACTATATTAAATAGTAAATTATTAAATATTTAATTTTAATATTATTTATTTTTGTTTTTTATATTGCTTAATAATTACATATTTTATATTAATTAATTTATTTTATTTTTATTATAATTTAATATAATTTAATAGAAATATAGTAATTATTTATTACTTTTTTGTATATTTCAATTATTATTTAATTATTTTTTTATATTTATTTATTATATATATTTAATATTTATATATTAATAATATTATAATTATAAAGGATTATTAGGCTATTAAATCTTTTAGTATAAATTTTTATAAATAATATATTTTATGGAAATAATAAATAACTAATCTCCTAAAATCTATTAACTTTAAATATTATAAATATTTTAAAAACTTTAATAATTTTGATAATTTTAAAAACTGTAAAAACTTCAATAGCCAATTTAAGCATTTATGCTAAAATCCGCTAAATTAATAGGTATAAAAAAAAAGCAAAATAATAAAAACTAATAATACTATTAATAGAAAATTATATTAATTAAATTTATAATATATATTTTTATAAATTGCATTTAATCATTGTTAAATGTTAATTATCTAATAATATAAATTGCCAAATAAAAGTAATTATTTATTATTTGTAATATATTTTTAAATATTTTAATTTTAGTTGAAATTATATACTTTACATTAAATAGATTTATATTTTCCAGCGATTAGTTTTTTGTAAAAAAGATATTATTTTAATTGTTTATATTGGCTTTAGCAAAAGTTTTATTTTTTATATTTATTTAATATTTATATAAAAGATTATATTTTAAATTATTTCCCTAAATAAACTAAATAACAAATAATATATTAATATTATTTGTTTAGGCTATTTTCCATATTTTTTTATTTAGTGTACCAAAGAAAAAAACTTTGAAATATTTGCCAAAATTGCAATAAATACATATATTTATATTTTACTTGATTTTAAGCAAATATACTCTTTAAGTTTTAAAAAGCTATTTAGAAATCCTTTATTTTATGATAAAATTAGGTTTATAGCTATTAATAAATGCTATTTAATTGAGCAATAAACGGGCTTTTGAAAAAAATATATTATTACTATAGATGAACTAAAAACCATATTTGTTTTATTAATTTTATGGTTTGGTTGTACTATAACTATAGGCGAAGAAATAGAGAAATATATTTTATTGCATAATGGTTTCTACAAAGTCAGAACCTAGAAACATTAGACTTTATTAATTCGCATATTTATCGATTAACCCAAAATCATTTTTTGCATATATTTTTTATTTAGGGGAAAACTTATAAATATAAACTATTTATATTTTATTTTAGATTATATAATAAATATAATAAATATTAATACTAATATGTCTATAGACTTAATTACAATTGCTACAATTCCCAAAACTATTATCTTTGTTAATACCCAGAGATTTATTAGGGAAATTATAAACTAACTATATAACTAATTAATTGCAAAAATATAGACCCCGGCCTTTATTAAAATAGAATGATTTTTGCAGAAATATAAGCAATATTACATATATAATATTATTATATTTTATTATATTAAAATATTCAATTATAATAAAAATAAACTATATAAAAAATTTTTTAAATTAGATTTTATTATTCGGGTTTTAGTATTTATAGTAATATTTGGAATAAATATAAATATTCTTAATATTAAAGTTATAATTATAAATTGTTTTAATAAAAATATTATTTAGAAAATATAGCAAAAGCTAAATTAAGCAATATATATTAAAATATTATTTCAAAAGTATATTTTTATACTTTATTAATACTTTAATTAATAAATTTATAATAAAGGCAATAAAGTTAGTTTACTTTTAAATAATTTAAATAAATATTAAAATAACGGATTCTAAGTTTTAAATACCTTAAATATACTAGGAAAAGTCTAAAGGCCATATAAACCCCCGATTTCTTAAATAAAAAAAAAAACTTAATGGTATACCGCCATTTATTTTTATTGAAAATCTATTATTAATAATATATATTAATAAAAACTATTTTTGGATTTCCTTAGTAAAAATAAGCTACCAAAAAAGAAAAAAATAGAATAACTAGCATTTTTACAATATTATAATTTTTGTATTCCATTATATATAGTATTTAGCAAACCGCTTTTAAAAAATAAAAAACAATTTATTTTTGGTCCTGCCTCTAAGGCTAGGGCAGCCTTACGACTTCTAAATACATAAGCCAGTAAATATATAAATATCAAACGAAAAGAATTTCATTGCTTTTATAATATATTTATTAGTGCATTTCTTAAAAAGGATATATATATTTAAATATTATATAAATTATATAAAGTTAATATTAAATATTATTTTAATATTTTTAAATAAAATAAATTAATTTAAAATTATTTTATTTTTAGTATTTGGAAATATTAAAATACATAGAAAAATAAATTATTATTAAATTTATAAATTTTTTTTATTTAGGTTTTTTAAAAAATCAAATAGTAAAAGGCATTAAAATAAATAATAAAATAAACAGCGAAATTGGCAGATTAAGTAATAAACTATAATTTATAATATTTATTAAAATTAAATATTTTATTTAAAAAAAACAATTTTGTTTATATTATTATTTGTAATTTTAAAAAAACCAAAAATTTAAAATAATTAAAAATTTAAAATATAATATAAAATATAATAATTATTTAAAAATTATATATTATAAATTTGCAAATATTAAATTTATAAATTATAAATATACAAATATTAGATTCACAAAATATAAATATAGGACTAAATTCCTAAAATTTTCAAATTATATAAAACTTTTAGATTATATTAAATTCCTAAAATTTATTTATAAATAAATTATTATTTAAGTGGTAATAAATAATGTTAATATATAATTTTTTTAATTTATAGATTATATTATTGTTATAAAATAAAAAAAATAAAATGCTTAAACTAATATTAAAATAAAAATTAATATTTATGTTATAATAAACTTGGGTATAAAATAAAGTAATTTAAATTAAATTATTATATTTATTAGTAATATAATTATTTAAATTACAATAATTCCAATAACTAATAAAATAATTTAAAAAAACTATAAAAACTTCAATAGCCAATTAAGAAATACAAATACAAATAAATAATAATATTATATATGAATTTGCAAAGTATAATAGAAATGTGCAAAGTATAATAATAAATAAACAATCGATAATAAAATAAATAATAATAACCAAATAATTAACAAAAAAAAAACATATAATAATAATAATTAAACTAAACAAAAAACAAATAATATTAATAGTCCTAAACCCTGCTTTTTCATGATTTTCCTTTTTTCTTTGCATTTTTCCACTATTATTATTACTATTACTACTATTATTACTATTATTACTACTATTATTATAATAGCAATAATAATAATAGCAATAATAATAATAATATTTCCGGTTTTGCTATACTAATGGGCGCTTATACACCTAAACTTAAATGTTAATTAGGATTTGCCTTAATATTCAATTAAAATAAATTACTTTAATTAAATATAAATTTTTTATTTAATTAAAACTTTAATAATTTTAATAATTCTAATAATTTCAAAAATTTTAAAAACTTTAAAAAATTTAATAATTAATTTATAATATAATTATTATTTTTTGCTATTACTATGCCTTTGCTATATTGCCGCTATCCCCGCCGCCGCCGCCGTAGCCTTTGCCGCCGCTGTTTAAGCCGCCTAAACCCAAGCTTAAGCCTAAGCTTAAGCCGCCGCTGCCGCCGCCGCTACCGCTGCCATTGCCGCCGCCGCCGCCGCCAATAACAATAATAATAATAACTAAAAAAAAAAAAAGGAAAAGAATTGGAAGCCCAAGCCTAAGCCCGAGCCTAAGCTAAAGCCCAAGCCAGTATTATTACTATTGGTATTAGTACCAGTACTAGTCCAGCACTAGCACCACTAAATTCTATAGATACTTATACGCCCAAATAAACACTAGCCGAATTACTTTTTCTAAAAAGCCGGCTAATAATAGTTTTATATAAAAAAGAAATTTAATATATTTCTATTTTTTTATTATAATAATATAATATATATTATTTATATTATAAAAATTACTATTAGCCGATTATTAACTAACAATAATTATTATATAAAATATTAGGCGGAAAAGTAAAAGAATAAATATGTAATATATACTAAAAAAAGATTAAAAATAATAAAATACTTTAGACCGGTTTGCATACAATGCTAAAAACACAAAACTACCAATAGTTACTTTTTTTTTTTATAGAAAAAAAGCCAATCTAAAGCTAAGTTTATATTTGGTCCGTTTTGTTCTCTGGCAATCAAGCTTTTTTTACCTAAAAGACCGGATAATAATCCAAAAGAAATAAATGGGGAAATGGAAAAAAAAACAAAAATAAAAATAAAAATAAAAATAATAAATTAAAAAAAAAAAAATGGCAATATTAAGCTTAAATAAACTATCAATTTATTCTAAAGGGCTTTTGTTACTTAATTCTAAAAATAGAATCCATTATATATAAAAAAAAGTATTAAAGGTTCTAGCTACAAAATATCTTCGATAAATTTAATACTATAAATACTATAAACTTAACTTTATATACTTAGGCCAAAGCTTTAGAAGGTTTGCCTATTGGTTAGAAAGCCGAAAAAATAAACTATTTTTGCTTTTATTTAGAATATAAATTAAAAAATGCATTAATAGGTTTTATATTATTGGCGTTTAGATGTTTATTTTAGCCCTTTATCTGCGGATATAACAATAAAAAATTTAATAGCTTTTTTTATATAAAAAATAAAAAATCAATAAATCGTAATATACAAAATGAAACTTATCTAAGACTTGATAATAACATAAACCATATAATACAGTAAATATAGAAATATAAGCTTTAGTAAATAGTAAAAAAATATATAATTAAATAAAACAATACTATATATCTTAGAAAATATATAGAATTTGATTGACTGTTATAATTATTGGAGTTTTTTAGTATTAATTTAAAAATCTTTATTTAATCCTAGAATTAGTTTTTTTTTATTTATAATATTAATAAATGGATTTTTTTTTATATTTGTATTTTTATCATTAATTATAATATAATTAATAATTTGCTTTATAGATATTTGCTTTATTTTAGTTTCTAAAAAAATATCCTATATAATACTATATATTATATTAATAATTTCGGAATTAAATTTAATAATAGTATCTTTAATTGCATTTATTTTAATAATATAAATATTAAACGATAGAAATAGATTTATAAAAGGGTTAAAATAGGGTTTAGTTAGATTAAACTAGAGTATTATTATTAAAAATAAGAAAATATTATTTTTAGTTTTTACAAAAATATAATCATTAAATATATATTCTTTGAATATATTTTTTATTTATATTTAAATATATTGAATAATTATATTTATAAAATATATATAATTAAAAATAATAGTTTTATTATAGGTAAAGTTTTTATAATATTTTATTTTAATTTTATAAATTTTATTTAAATACTTAAATATAAAATCAATTAATTTAAATATTATAGGTTTTTTAAATTAATTTATAAAAGCCAAAAATATAATAGCTTTTTGTAATAGCTTTATATTAATTAGTAAAAATAAAAACTATTAGTAATAAATTATTTTTTGATTATAATTATACTATTTAATACCTAGGAAATTTATAATAAATAAATTAATTAAATATTTTAATATACTAGTATTATTATATTTAATTGTATATTTTATAAATAAATATATTTAGATTTGTTGTAATATTTGGTATATAATTATAAATTTATAATCCTAAGATTTTTTTTTCTATGCTTTTTTTATAAATATTTAATTATAAATAAAATCAATAAATAAATAAAATTGGTTTAGGGCCAGATATCCAAAGACATTATTAATCCAATATTTAATATTTTTTTTAATAAAAATTATAATTAATAGCCTATAAATTAATATTGTTTTATAAAAAAAAACAAAAATGCAAATAATATAATTTTATGTAATTAATAATTTTAAAATATAGTATTTTATATTATCCTTAATTATAACTATTTGGCCCTAAGTAATTAAATTGCCGTGTAATATATACCGCAATTTTTAATTATAATTGACCTTTTAATAAATTTAAATAAAAATAAAAAATTAATTAAAATATATATAAAACTATATAAAACATAGGAATAGTTAATGCCATTAATTAAAAAATAAATTTGCATTTTATTGCTTTGTTTTTACAAAATAAATTCATTAAATAAAAAACTGATTACTATAAAAAAAATATAAATATTTACTAAATTTATTTATATTATTATTGGGCTTTAGATTTAATTAAATAATATATATTTGCTTATATATATAATATATACTTTTGATAGTTCTTTTATTTTTGTTAATAGCCCCAAGTTACTAATACTATATCGGCATATATTAGATTTTATATATAATTAGCATTTAAGAAAATTTCTTATTTATATTTGCAAATATAGTTTCAATTAATAGAAATATGTGTCAAATAGTATTTGCAATAATTATTTTAATGGCAATTATATAAATTTGATTTTTATTTTAAATAAAAAATTTTTTATAAATTATATTATTATTAAGTAATATAATAGAAATATATATTACTTAGAATAATTTATTTTTTAGTAAATTAAAGCAAATAATAATAATTGTTATAATTATAGATTTTATAATAGCTTTTTTACCAAATATTTCTTTAAACTAATTTTTTTTTTAATTAATATTATTATATATTACAATTTATTAAAAGTTTTTAGTTTTTTTTTTAAATTAATTTTATTTATAAATTAGTATTTAATTGGATTTTTTAGAATTATTGGAATTATTGGAATTATTAAAGTTTTGGAAGAAAATAACTTATTTTTGTTATATATATAAAATTTTGTATTTAAATATTAATTATTAAATAAAAATAATAAAATCTAAAAATAATAAAAATAAAAATAATTCTTTATTTGACTTTACTACCAATTAAATATTAATTAAATAAGTTTTAGAAATAAATTAATATTTTGCGAATATAATAATAAACGATAATATTAATTATTAAAAAAAAAAAGGAAGTATTAGAAATAAATATATTTATATTTACTTTATAAAAACTAAATTAATAAATCTATTAATTTTATAATAATCCAAATATAAATATATATTATAAAAGTATAAAACATTTAATTTCGGTATTAATCAAACTAAGGTTAAGATTATTTAATATATTAATGCTAATATAATGGTTAAAATACTTGTTTTTTTGTAATATATAAAATTTAAACTATAAAACTAATATATTTTTTATATATTTTAGTCCTTAAAGTCCTTATATTTTAGGCAATTATAAAATTTAAGCAAAAAACCTTTGGCATTGCAATGTATTTGCAGTTTTTATATTTAATAATTATATTAAAGTATTTTTAAATATTTTTTTAATTTAAATTAAAAGAAATGATTTTATATTTTATTAATATGTATTTAGTATATTTGCTATTATTTGGAGTTTTGCTTATTTAAATAAAAAGTTTTAAGCTAGACCTATATTTATATTACCGTTTTTACTTTTATTATTATTTATTTTTTTTTTATTTTTACTATTATCCATTTTTTTTATATTTCTGTTTTTATTATTGTTATTACTGTTTTTTATATTATTATACCTATAGAATAAACTTAAAGGCTTTAGAGGTAAAGTCGGTAGTATATTAAGGAAACTAGATCAAAGACAAAGACTTAGGCATAAGAATGGAAGGGGTTTTAAGGATAAATATAAAAGCAATGGCAAATTTAAAGGGCTTGAAAAAAGGCTGGATAAAGTATTTCAAAGAATTCGGAAAGATCGCAATAATATTAAAAGGGACTGGTATATAATAAACGCCATAGAAAATTACAAATAATATAATAATTATAATATATTAACTATAAATTAAAAAAAAAAAAAATTATTTTAATTATTAAATAAACTATTAATAAAACAAATAAATATTATAAAAATAATTAATATATATATTTAAAAAAATATAAAAATATATATAAAATAGTTTTTGTTTTTTTTTAGATTTTATGGTAATGTTTTTAAATAATAGATTATAATTGGCTATTGGAGTTTTTGTAGTTTTCGGAGTTCCGAAAAGGTTTAGTGTCTTGGCTATAGGTCCAAAAAACGCCGCTACGCAGGGTCTGATTTATGAGATAACGGCCCGCCTGATTTTAGCTGCTCCAAGAAAACAATGGCTGTCGCAGCTCATGATTGATGATTTATGATTTAACCCCTCGAGCTATGAGATCGCCAGAGGACCGCGCATGCATCGCCAGCTTTTGCTAGAGCTTCTCAAAGCTTGAAGGTCCGGTCTTCGACTGCCCTGAATCGCCGCCATCACAAGACGGCCGCCTAAACCAGACCGCCAACATCCAGTCACAGCATAACACGGTCGCACTTCCCCTCGACTCGACCCTCCAGCAGTACAAACTATCCAGAATATCCTTTCGATCTGCGAGAACACAACCGACATGAATTCTCTCTTCCGCCTCCGAGACACTGTCGTCGATTACCTCTCTGTTACCAAGCGCCGCCGAACGGTCGGTCCTACGACTACCACACCGACCAAAGACGAGTCCACTTTCTTGATACCTGTCTCCGAAGCGCGAGGAAAAGCTAGAGAAACGTATTATGTATCGTCCGGTATCAAGAATCCGCGCAAGCGGGCGCGCGCCGATTTCGAGGGCGAGGCATCGGGCCTTTCCCCAAATGATTCCGTGTCTCAGATCAATTCCTCAGATGGCGGCGAAGATGGAATGGACTTGGCAGAAGTGCGGGAATCGATCGAGGAGCTAGATGAGGACTCTTCGGTCTTCAAAAAGGAAGAAGAGCACGATGAGGACGAGGTAGAAGCCGAGATCGCAGAGGAGGAAGATACGGCGGCAAAAGCGAGAGTTCGGGAATACCTTGAAAGGCAGGCGGAACTGGAGATGAGAAGAGAGGATATCGAGAAGGCTAGAGCGGCTGGAGACTGGCATACGGATGAGCTGTTCCTCTTTGAACGGATCACAATGCGCAGTTACGAGGAGTTGATTCCACTTACCTGGCAGATCGATTTTCCTACGCTGCCCGAAATACTCTTCACTGATGATCCTCACAAGATGCTGATCAATTATAATCGAAGTTCCAGTAGTCAAGGTAAGTCACCCTGATCTTCGACTACCAGATCTAGCATTCTAACAATCTTATGCAGGTGTGAAAGCATTGCAAGAACTTCTGCAGCTGGGAGTGCGTGTTAGAGAGAAAGTTGCCGCTCGCCGGGAATCCGAGTCATTCATTGAGAGGGAGATCAAACGGTATATCAAGTATACCGAGAAGGACGGCGGTTACGACAGGAAATGCTTCCTCCCCGTCATCACGGTCGTCAGAAATCGGCCAGGCCAGGAGATCTCCTCAGCGAACAATGTTATCACTGCCGAGATGACTTTCCTCGCCGACAAGCACCGCGAGAATCTCGGATTCCATGTCAACGACGGCTTCGAACCTGATGCGAACAAAAGAACCCCGCCAGTTCTATACGGCTTCATCATAACTCAGACTATGGTCATCTTCGCCACTCTCGATTCATCCAATCCAAATACTACTCTGCGCATTGTCTTCTATTTTGACTTCACGGACAAGAAGATGGATGTCTGGAACGGCTTTGCAATTGCAATTATGGCTATTTGCGCTAGGAATTACACGATGGCTATCAAAGAGGAACTGGAAGATGATGATGAGCCTATGAGCGATCCCGATCTTTGAAGCTGCTGGTGGCTGGCTGGCTTGCTCTTAATGAATCGATACGACTTATGATTGGTTTACAGAGCGTACTAAGCTCTTCACATCTACTTTTTGGAAGAAATTGTGCTGGTGTGCTGGTGCGGGAGCACTAGTATACTCTGGGTAGAACATTGAGATGTACAGGATCGATTGAGGTTGCTACTAGCAATTATGGATAGTGGGCTGCTTTGTTGCTATTTGGATTCGAGGACTTTCAGTTGGGCGCATGGAGAATACAATTCCTTTTGTCACAGAGCGGAAATACCCAATACCCAATGCTGCTGTCTTGCAACACTTTTTCTTACAGATTGTATGTACCCACGATATGTTATTAGGTACATTCGGGACAAATATAAATGCTTTTCCGAAGAAGCATTGACACTTCTCTAGCTGAATTTGGTGACTTGTAAATGAACACGGGCAAGTAATGCATGATCGTCACCTCGGATTGAAGTAAATTGAATAGATTTTCATTTTCTAAAAAAAAGAATGATATTTACTTACTCGTGAAGCAGAGCCATTTGGTGAAGCTGAAGCTCCAGGAACCACCGACCAATCAAATCTTCCAATTTCTCATCACCAAAAATCATCCCGTTAGCTCGTCACCTACAACCTCAAATCCTACTACCTCATCGACCGCATCACTACCACACGCACACACAGCCCAGCCCCCGATGGCGTCCCTCACACACTGCTCCCGCGCGCTCCTGCGCACCATTCCCTCGCACAGCCTGACTCCTCTCCGCGCGCTCTCCACGACCGCCGTCCGAGCCGACGCCCCGACAAGCTCCTTCGACAGCCCCTTCAAGGGCATGGGCAACGATGCCGCGAGCAAGATCCCCGACTTCTCGCACTACCGGAGTAAGCAGGGCTCGAATAACAATCTGCTGTTCCAGTACTTCATGGTGGGTACGATGGGCGCGTTGACGGCGGCRGGCGCGAAGGCTACGGTTCAAGGTACGTTATGGTTCCGGTTACTCGTTGAAAGCTCTGTAGGGAGGAAACTATGGCTTGTGTGGCTTGTAGGAGATATCAAGAGGTGTTAGGGCTTCAATTGGGATATATGGCTGATATGTGGTGCGTGTGCAGATTTCCTGGTTAACATGTCCGCATCCGCAGACGTCCTAGCTATGGCCAAGGTTGAGGTCGATCTAGCTACTATCCCTGAGGGCAAGAACGTACGTCGAGCTATCAATCGATAATATGATACAGGTCGGGAGCTGATCGAGAAAACAGGTCCTCATCAAATGGCGAGGCAAGCCAGTCTTCATTCGCCACAGGACCGCGGATGAGATCAAGCAGGCGGAGAGCGTCAAGGTTGAGACATTGCGGGATCCTCAGAAGGATGAGGATCGTGTCAAGAAGCCGGAGTGGTTGGTTATGGTTGGTAAGTTGCCTTTCTCCAATTCCTCGGCTTTTGGATGATATATTGATGGGCACTTTAGGTGTCTGCACACACTTAGGATGCGTACCCATCGGCGAAGCCGGTGACTTCGGAGGATGGTTCTGCCCGTGCCATGGTTCCCACTACGATATTTCTGGCCGTATAAGAAAGGGACCTGCTCCTCTGAACCTCGAAATCCCGCAATACGAGTTCCCAGAAGACACTGCGTTGATTATTGGTTAAATGTATAGTCTAAAAAGTGGAGCGTGGTTTCTTTTGTTAGAAGGCATTAAGATAGAAGGGTGGAATTTGCGGCTTCTTAGAAGGAGTGAGGCCGTTGTACAAAAGATCCTCGAATGAATGAAAGCATTGCAAAATCTTGATCATACTAGTCAATAGTCGATTTCGACGCTCTCAAAACTTTAGAGCCAAGTGCATCCTTCTTTAGCGGGCGTTTAGTCCAACTGCACAAATTTTCCGAGTTTTGAGAGTCAGCTCCTCACATTCCCAATTTCATGGGATATTAAGCTCTATGGCATTACGCAAGTCACTTGAAGCTRAGAGTGATCCGTTGAAGACATTTCATAGCTATCTTATTTTCTACGCCGCCCTTGATAGACCATTCTTTACATATCTAGTCCATAATATTACAGCATCAGCTCAACATCGCTCATCAATGCCCATGCCCATCATCCTGCTCGCCCCTCTGCTCCGGATCCAGCTTGATCAGCGTATCTATTCTCATAATCGAAATACAAGCCTCAACCGCCGACTTCAGCTGCCGAATCTTGCTGATACTCGGCTCCAACACACCAGCCTTGATCTCATCCACCAGCTTCCCCTTCATCAGCTCCAGACCATAGTTCTTGTAGTTCTTCTTCTTGGCAACGTCCTTCTCATCTTGGTTGGCATCGCCCTCTTGGATGCGTTGTGAGAGAGCATGGCGGGATCGTAGCTGAGCGACGAGTTCCGAGGAATCCTTGGCGGCGTTGACGGCGAGAGTTTTAGGAATGACGAGAAGGGATTGGGCGAATTCGCCGATGGCGAGCTGCTCGCGAGATCCGACAGTGCCGGCGAATTCTTCAAGGTAGATATGAAGAGCAGTCTCGACTGCTCCGCCACCAGGTACGATACTGCCGCTCTCAAGTGTTCTCTTCACAGCGCATAGCGAGTCGTGGACGGATCTCTCCATCTCATCAAGTTGGTAGTCGTTGGGTCCGCGTAGGATGATGGATGCAGAGGTGTGAACCTTGGTGCCTTTGACCAGAATGCACTCATCGTCGGAGATTCTTTCCTGAACAACTTCCTCCGCATGCCCTAATGATGAAGCCTCGAATTTCTCATCGCCGTTCAAGTCTGACAAAGAGCTGATGAGAGTCGCGCCAGTCGCCTTGGCTATTCTTCGAAGGTCCTCCTTCTTGCATCTTCGCACGGCCATAGCTCCCTTCTCAATGAAAAGCTTGAGGACTAAGTCGTCGATACCCTTGGTAGTCAAGACCACGTTTGCGCCGGCCTTTAGGATCATCTCAACTCTTTCCATTACTATACCAGCCTCGCGTTGCCGGATTTGCTCTAATTGCTGAGGATCGTCGATCGTGATGTGAACGCCCAACTTCATCCTCTCCTTTTGCAAGTTCATATCGAGCACGGCGATCTTCGCATCTGTAATCTTCGTCTTCATCGCTTGAGATGCGACTGTGCAATTTAATGCGTAACCCTTGACCAGTATGGACTCTAATGCCCCCTTTCCGTGCGCCTTGAGAATGTTGACTGCCTTCACCGGGTATTTTACTTCTTGCCTATTGTTCGTCGACTTGACTGCTTGCATCGCATCAACGACCATATTGGCAAAGAAGTCTGAATCTGAGCCGATGATTTTGCTGGACATCGAGGTTTTCGCAATGTTGATGAGAGATTCGCGGCCAAGTTGATCAACTTTTACGCTGATGTTCTCGTGCATGTATTTCACTGCTTCGCGGAGAGCCAGTCGGTAGCCAGTGATGATCGTTGTAGGATGTATTCGGTTCTTCATCAGTTCGTTGGCTCTTCGCAGGAGCTCTGCTGCAATAATAACCACAGACGTCGTCCCATCGCCCACTTCCTTGTCTTGTTGTTGCGCTAGATCCACCAAGATCTTGCCTGCTGGGTGTTCGACATCGAGTAAGCTGAGAATAGTTGCGCCATCGTTCGTGACTGTGACGTCCTGAGCAAGTTCAGTATGCTGTTGCCTCGATTCGGAGATTATCAATAGCTCACCCCAATATCGTCCACCATCATCTTGTCCAGGCCGCTGGGTCCAAATGAACTCTTGACAACATTTGCAATAGCTTGAGTAGCAAGCACTAGAAGAAAGTCAAGCCTTGGCTTTGTATTTCAGATTTGGGAACTCATACCATTCTGGTCCCGGATATCTGAACCGCTGATTTTCTGGCCGCCGAGGACTGTGTTGTGTTAGCTATATCCATTTCTGCGATCGCAGAAGAGCCCATACACAAAGTGCCGGCATTTCGCGGCTGTTCAAAAAGGGAGCCCATCTTGCTATGGTGGTGGTGTTGGTTGCTCTCTACTCTCTTGGCTGGCTGTCCAAATATTTCTCCACGCGGCGCGTGCACGCGAAAGCTCGTTTCGCGCTACAGTAGTGGCTTAGTCATCAATCTCAGCCTGGTCGACCTACAGCCCTATACAGAGAGTCGCGCCGGAATAAGATTGCAATTGCCAGATGGATGCTTTTCAAATGCGCCAAAYATATGTAAAGGAGCCAGCGAGACCAGAAATAACTTTGCKTGGATAGATATGAGGCTTTTCAATCGCCAAATCCGTGCTTTACAAATARGTCAGAGATATATGAAGGAAACAATCCGGTTGAATATGGCCTTGCTTTTATGAGTGTAAGGCTTTTTCATCGCCAAATATRTGCCTTTCRAACAAAGCAAATATATACAAAGCAGACAGTTAGATGAGATAYGGCTTTGCTTCTATAGGTACAAGGCTTGGAACCATCTATGTCTAGTCCTGGGGGCCTGAGGTCAACATTAAAATGAGGTRCAGTACCGAATCGCAAGGACTTTCAGATKTCTGTCTCTCTGCACGTCTCACAAAAGAACGAGAACCTATTGCATTCTATGTTGTGCCAAACAGTTGTGCTCGAGACCAACCAACCTCCTTATTAGTACGGGGCGACGAGGCTGAGGCTGGCTCGTACGGCTCGCTTACAGTAATTGGGATGGCGGGGTCGCATCTTTATTTTGGCCCAGAGTCAACAAATTYGACTCACAACGTTCGTTTCTACTCCCTACCAAAATCGTCCGCAACACCCACAGAAAGCCGATCCACAATCATGGCGGACACTCCAGCAGAGCCCTCCAAGAGCGCTCTAAAAAAGGCAGAGAAGCAAGCCAGATTGGCCGCAGAGAAGGCCGCGAAAGCAGCCAAACAAGCAACTCTTCCCATCGTCGGCGGAAAGAAAGCAGACGACATAATCGGTATGACGGTCTCGAAGGCAGAGAATTTTTCAGGATGGTACCAGGAGGTGGTTCTCAAGTCGGAGATGATTGAGTACTACAATGAGATTGCTGGCTTCTTCGTCTTGCGCCCCACGTCGATGTTCATCTGGAGCCAGATCCGAAAGTGGTTTCAGGAAGGCATTGATGAATTAGGTGTTGACGAGGCCAGTTTCCCCATGTTTCTGTCCTCGAAATCGCTGGAGAAAGAGAAGGAACACGTTGAGGGATTTGCTCCTGAGCTTGCTTGGGTTACCAAAGCGTATTTGTTCACCCGTTATTTAATATCTTCGAGGCTGACACTTTATAGCGGAGACAAAGACCTCGAAGTCCCAGTCGCTGTTCGTCCTACATCCGAAGCTGTCATGTACCCCTATTACTCGAAGTGGATTCGAAGTCACAGAGACCTTCCCCTCCGGTTGAATCAGTGGAACAGTGTCGTTCGGTGGGAAGCCAAGCAAACCACTCCTTTCTTGCGAGCCAGAGAGTTCTTATGGCAGGAAGGACATACTGCGCACTTGACAGAAGAGCTGGCCGGCGAAGAGGTCTTACAAATTCTTGAGCTCTACGCTGGGGTCTACGAACAATTGCTAGCGGTCCCCGTCGTTCGCGGCCGAAAGACCGAGAAGGAGAAGTTCGCAGGAGGATACTACACTACCACTGTTGAAGGCTACATTCCATCCAATGGACGTGGTGTACAAGGCGCAACATCTCACTGCTTAGGTCAGAATTTCAGCAAGATGTTTGACATCAAGGTTGAGGATCCCTCTCCCAAGGACGGCGAGAAAGCTGGACATCTCCACGTCTGGCAGAACTCCTGGGGTCTTTCAACACGTGTCATTGGCGTTATGGTCATGATACATGGTGACGACAAGGGACTGGTTCTCCCTCCAAGAATTTCTAAGATCCAAGTCATCATCATCCCTGTTGGAATTAATAAGAACACTTCCAAAGAAGACAAGGACAAGCATTACGACCAACTTCAAAGCATCAAGAATACCCTGAAGAAGGCTGGAGTGCGATCTGACTACGACATCCGTGATGGCTATACCCCCGCTTGGAAGTTCAACGACTGGGAGCTAAAGGGCGTTCCCCTACGCTTTGAATTCGGCCCTAAAGACGCCGCAGAATCCGTCGTATCCTACGCGCGACGAGACACTGGCGAGAAGGGTAAGATCCCTATCGCTTCCCTCTCCACTGAAACCCCTGCCCTTCTCGAGAAAATTCAAAGCGACCTCTACACCAAAGCCGAAGCATCGTTCCGCTCCCACCGTATCCAGATCACGAACTGGGATGACGTTGTTCCAGCCTTGGATGCGAAGAACGTGGTCTTGATTCCCCACTGCTTGGCCGAGAAGTGCGAGGACAAGATCAAGGACTTGACGACAGGAAAGCAGGAAGAGGCAGAGGGACCAGGTGAAATGAAGGCTCCTTCGATGGGAATGAAGAGTCTGTGTATTCCTTTCGAGCAGCCAGTAGGCATTGAGAAGGGTGTCACGAAGTGTCTGAATCCGGAATGTGGCGAGTTGGCTGAGAGGTGGTGCATGTTTGGAAGGAGTTATTAGGGCGACGAGATACCTAGATGGGAATGAATGAGCAATGATTATGAGACTTTAGCTGGCTGAATGGCTATGATAGGATGAAATCATGACTTCGCTTTTACATGAGTCCCAGATGTACCAATGTCCCAAGCTTTGATATCGAACCCAGAATATTGACTCTTGAAATTCTCCCCCCTTTAATGCTCGAAAAGCTCCTTCAAAGCTCTATGATTGCCGTTTGGGAAAGAATATTGTGAGAAGAGATTGAGCCTGCTTCGCATCTGCTTGGAAGCTGAGACAGATGCAGGTATGCAGAAAAGCTGGGTCTTGAACCTCCGTTCGATGTCTCAGTAGTTTCAGTACATTCAAATACCCGAGAAGTCACCATTGAGCGGGATCTACGTTGGTAAGTCTGTTCAACTTCCACAAGCCACAAGAAAGTTCATCAGCTGATCTTCATATATTTCTCTATAGCCAAGGTTCATTTATAGGTTTCAATTCACAGTTAAGTGTATATAGCGTCCAAAACAAGTTCTTCAATACCAAATCAGACGACCAAATCAACTGATAACGAGACTCCCGCATATCAAATAATCGTTTTCAGTTCAAATTCAAGCTTCCACCAATCGTATATATCCTGCACATTTCAGGCGCTGTTTGCACTAACATCTTAGTAGATGGTATTAATCTTCCATCCGACTGCTAGAACCCTAGCCGCAATGAGGCAAGCACCAGCAGCCACATAAGAGAGACCAGCAAAGATGATCAAGCCAGTGTACTTCCCGCCACTAGCAGTCAAAATTTGGCCTGCGATTGGAAGACCTGTCAAAGTCCTGGAGATTTCATCAGCCCTCATCTCTTAACGCAGGGAACAGAAAGTACTTACCCAAAAGCAACGAACATCCAACACGTCGCAAAGTATCGTCCATAGTTCTCCGTCTTACACAGCTGCCCAACGCAGACAGGACTCAAGCTCAGGTTGCTCCCGCTGACGAACCCAAACATCACTGCAAAGACAACAATCATAGGCGTGGACTCTCCGGCTGGGAGCCAAAGTGCTAAACAGGCGATCACGCACATCGCAATGCTGAGAATGAGCGTGTTCATCCTCCCGATCATATCAGCTACCAATCCAGCAAAGAATCTTCCAAAGAAGGATCCTGCATTCAGGACAGCCAGGATCTGGAATCCAAATGCAGAGCTATGTCCATGGGCCGTGGCATAGGAAGTGATATAGGTCAGCGGCACAAAAATACCCCATTCCATAAGGAAGATTCCCAACGTGACGAACGTGAACGGAAGATCCCTGAATACGGTCAGGTCTGGACTAACTTTCTTCCAGCTCCCGATGCTCTTCCTGGGTAAGCGGGATCGGACAAGCAGGTTGGCGATTGTCAGTAGGGCAACGAGGATGAAGCCTAGGATGCGGGTAGCCCAGGCAAATCCGAGGAGCGGAAATAGGCGCTGCAGCATGAGCGGGAAAATGATACCACCGATAGAACCAGAGGTCATGGCGATGCCTGTGGCGTTGCCTCGCTTGGTCAGGAAGTAGTGCCCGATTGAGGCAATGCAGGGAGTGTTTATCAGACACCCACCGATGCCGTTGAGGACGCTGTAGACCATGAAGAAATGCCAATATTCTGTTCATGCGTCAGTGTGTAAAACAATCAAGAAGGTGGAGAGAACTTACGGGTGCAAAGACCCAACAGGAACATGGAAGCGATCAATAGGATACTTCCACAGAAGATCAGGACTCGAGGTCCATAAGCGTCAAAGATGGGCCCGATGGGAGCGCCGCAGAAGAAAGTCAAGAATAGGGAGAGTCCGAAGATCCATCCTATCTGACTAGGCGAATAGTCCTTGAGCTGGTGTTGCTGGAAGTATTCGAGGAGGACTGCAGTGCTGTTGATGATGCCGAAGACTGAGAAAGAGCCGCAGAAGGAACCCACGACGACACTCCAGCCCTTTAGCCCACCTTCTGGGAAGTCTTCCTTGTCATCCTGGTCAGTGACAGAAGAGTTGTCCTGTCCGTGAGGTGACGCTAAGATCCCTGTTCCATTTTCGATTTTTTCGCCTGGAGTCTCATTGAGACTCTCAGAACCAGCGACATTTAGGCCGCCTTTCTCGACATCGTGAGTCTGGGGATCGACCCCTTGATCGTTACAGTCGTCATTTTGAGGGTGGTAAATTTTATAGCTGGTGTCCTCAGCTTTCTGTGTCCCACCAATGGTCATAGGCCGCACCAAAACTGTTTCTTGTGTAGTTGTCAACGATGGCAATTTGCAGTCAAGGAACAAGGGAGCAACTTGTATAAAAAGAAGATTGAGAATTTGGAAATGGCGGGGTGGGCAAAGAAATAAAATGGAGACTCCCACTTTCGGCCGGCTCCGTTACGTAGAAGGACTAGGGCGCTCCCGTTTCTCCACGTAATTGGATTAATCACTGTAGACCGGAACTGGCTAATTGGCCCGTTTTGTATACGCGGTGAAGAGCGACGGCAAAGAATGGCCGCGGCGAAATCGATGGCATTCGGACGTTGCCTATCATGTCACCTTATGCCTTTGAACGTCAGAGAACCAAACATTGAAGCATTAAGTAGTTGTGACCTCTTATTGAGTGCCCCAGAAGTTCTGGGACGATGAACTGGGGCTGGCTGAGACGCTGCCGCGCCCTAGCACGGGTAGGCGAATTGAATTCCAATGTCCCAGAGCTGGTCCTCCGTAATTGCTACTCAATTTGGGAGTCCAGGGGGCTGTCCTCAGACGGGGCCAAGAATAAAGTCCTTCGAGATTTTCAATATTTGGAATCAAGATAACTGACTCAAAACTGATTGGGAAAGGAGCACTATTTAGACATTACGATTCAACTTGATTCGATTCCGACACATTGTCGAGCCCATGCTATCGTGTCCAATGCATGCTCGCTGGTGCCGAATGCTGGCAACAGAGCTTTGACAAGCCGTTTACCAGCATTTTTAGCAAACCATCTATTGTCGATGAGATGCATTACGACGCCGTAGTGAAGCAATAATAGCTTTGCCATGGAATCGTCGCGTTGGAATATTGAAGGATCATTTTGAAGAGGCCAGCGGAGGATTTCGCCCAAGACGATTGGAAGCGAGATGCAGTTTTGAAGGGAGCTGCAGGCGCTTCTGTCTATCTCTCGAGTCTGACGGTCGCTAGAAGCTATCAAGGTGTGAAGAGATTTAAGCCTGCCTGATATTGAACTTGGCGTTTTTAGCAATCATTGGCGAGATCTTCAAATAGCGGTATTAATACCTTTGTAATTCCAAATCCGTCGAATCAAATCTGTGAATAATCTCAGTTCAACAATATAGGAGATATGAAGCGCGAAKACTTACTTTCCATGGTTAGGAGCCTCCACCCCGGACTTTTGAGGCCCTACGAAGGGTTGGGGCTTTTCTTCAAAAAGAGGAGCGAACCATGGTCCAAGTGCCCCCTTCGTTAGCTCATCTTTCCAGTCCAACAGGATGTCTGAGGTCCCTTTACACATATGGCGGAAGCCTAGAATCTCAGAGACCGGATTGAAAGCATCGTCATTGTCAGACACGCTAGGTATGGCAGCTGTAAGTACTATCAAAAGCATACCACAGATAGCAATTGCTTGACAGTTTTGCGAGGTGATGCTAGCCAGGCTTTTGCTCAAAGATGCCATTGCCCGATCTTGGTGAATCAGGGCAAGAGGTAGCCAATACTTGCTTTTGGTGTCGTCGAGATGCTCAAGGTGGGCAGCTGCTAGTGCTAGAAGGATGTCGAGAAGAAAGTCGTGGGAGAGCGCTAAGTGTGGTATTAGGACTTGGAGATAATGTTCATGCCGCGCATTTTCCTGAATGGATTTATAGGTCGCCGTGGAGTATTGGTGGAATAGTCTGAGCTCCAGAAGCCTGTCTGGGGAGGCTCCGACTTCTGAAATATTACGTACAGGCAGTCCAACTGCAGTATCGTGAAGTGATGTTGATGGCTTTTCGAAACCAGATTCAACTGGCTCATAGTGGCACAGCTGCTGTCTCTTTACGCAGGCGCCGCATGTTGGGCGTTGTTCGTCACACTGGAGCTCAATCAGCGACTGCTGTTTTTCGGTGATTCCTCAACAATCGTTGGGTAAGACAACGCAGGAAGCTTTTTCAAATTTGACAATCATTTGAAATCCACCAGAGAAACACAAAGCGAAGAGACTTTCCGCAGGAGTTGCTGTCCGAAAGCCATCGGAATCCTCGTGATAATTGCACAAGCACGTGCCCAGAAATAATCCAAACTTACCTTCACGTGCCTTCTCTTGCAGTGAAGACATCCACCCCGAGATTTGTAGTGAGTCCGGCGAGGTCGAGGCATGGCCAGGGCACCAATTCAGAGATTTTGAAGTGGTACAATCTCACGTAGGAAGGAAGAGGCTCCAGACACCCGTGGAAGCGAGCTAAACAGCGCTATTCAACAACTATCCGCGGCCACTTCGACTCAGGGAGCAAAGTAAACCTTGCGCAGACATGAGGATGCGGGATCTACAACAAAGCAAACATAAAAGCTCAAAGCAGAAGCTCAGTCCGCGTGTTTGCAAGGCACGCCAGGGACTGTACGGTAAAGCCTGGTTGCCGACCAGCCATGTGGGCAGAACACAGTTGTACCGCACGTACTGTACTGATCGAAAGTCGCGGCCGATTGTCTTTGAGGCTTTGCCTATGTCTGGGACAGTATATACCGAGGAGTACTGTAATAAAAGAACGGCTGGTGTCATGCAGGACAAGCCTGCCTCGTGCTGGACAGAACAAGCGGCACCAATTAGGATGTCACAGTGAAACACTGAAAATGCGCCAATTGAGTGCCGCTTTGTGTCCAATCCAATCCAATGCAAGCCTGCCTCGGGCTGCCAACCATCGCGTGTATGGGGCACGTGCTCTTCCCAATGAAATGTAGCACAAAACATGGATTCCTTTTGAAAGTGCACCAGAAAAGCCTTTCGAATATTTTCAAATTCATCAGCTTCGAATCTCTATTTATATCTGCTATATGTAGACATGAAGTCTTGGTAAAGTATGGTTGTATTTTGATGAATTAGTGGAGACTTTGAGTGCCTACGACTATGACGTATTAAGGCCGAGGGAGCTAAGTAAAATACCTTTATGTCACGCTTCAATCGCCCAGTTTCTTGAACAAATTTCTTCGATCTGAATTCTTTCATACTTCAAGAACCTTATAGTAATACACCTTTCCCTTTGCCGACCAAGCCAAAACGTCAAGATGAGCGGAACTTCCAACGTAGGAAACTCTCAGGTCTACGAAGCTGGAGATCAGAGAAACGTCCCCGRTTCCCAAATTCTGGAGAAGAAGAAAGAGAACAGATTCCACGAGGGCAAGGAGCACAGCCACAAGGCCAATGACTCCAGTAAGCGTTTTTCCTGGCAAAGGATGCTGGAATTTCTGACATACTTTTGTAGAGGATGAGAGGACTATTGCCAACAAGCTGGCTCGTGAAGAGAAGGTCCGTAAAATGCGAATATACGAGGCTGTGTCTCAGTCAGTTTCACTAACACACTTACAGCGAGAGAAAGAGGACGACGACGACATTTCTGAAGAAGCGAAGCTAGCTAAGCAGGACCCAACGCTCCCTGTAAGTATACTTGGACATTTCCTCGATGTGCCAGCCACTGTGAACGACATGATTACTGGCACATTCATCGGTGTACCAATGCTGACACTTCTGCTCATAGGCTAAGATGCACGGCAACGAGCCTTCCAAAGGAGCCAAGATCGATGCCCAGATCCAACAAGAGGAGGAAGAGGAGCTGAGAAGAAAAGGAAAGGCTTAAATGTGGGGCCGTGACAAACAAAAAGTGATTTGAGTCTGGATTTTGATTTTGAGAGGGTATATCATTTAGGGGAATGAAGAAATAGAAAATGTCTGGGATGAAGCAGAGCTGTCCGGTCCCTTTCCCAAAGATGTTTAAATGTGACGTATCGGAAGCATAGAGGAGAAACATAGGCTGCCAAAACACCGTCTCCTCAGATTTTGGAAGAGTTCGCCAGAAATCATGTTATCATGTTATGTGAACTTATGAGAGTAAGGCATCGTGAAGAAGCCGATGCTGTGGAGCACAGAAGATGATGGAGCAGAAGCGAGGGGCTACTATATTGGTCTTCCTCGCTTCCCGTACACATGGTACCTTGATAAATGCAATGCTATGCCACTCCTACAGCTAATTAAAGAAGCTTCGAGCTCTATTTTATTTCGACCTGTTTCCGGTTTCTTGGACGTTGCAGCCTGTGGACATCTCAATCTGTCCTCAGCTGCCCAGTACCTTCTCTCTCGATGATTTTCCCTAGATGACAACCGACCCTCCACCACCATGGGACAAGGCTTCTCTCTCACTACRCTTTCCGCGGGGTCTGCGGGCATCGATACTCCGGAGCTTTCAGATCTCGTGTACGAAAAGTCTATGGGAACGGCGAGGTTCATGAAAAGTATCCGTGCGCGGCATCGGGATGGAGTTGTGCTGGTCAAAGTCATTGTCAAGCCATATTCCATGAGCCTTGCCAGGTACAAGCAGATGATAATCAGTAAGTAGTAGAACTCATCCGGCAGATCTCAAGCTGATCTATTGTTACAGAGGAAAGGAAAGCCTTAGCAGACGTTCCCAACGCCCTTGCCTACCAGCGCATCGTGGAAACAGAGACAAACGGATTTCTAGTTCGACAATACCTTCACAGCTCCCTCTACGATCGAATGAGTACGCGCCCGTTCCTTGAAGACATCGAGAAGAAATGGCTCGCCTTCCAGCTTCTCTGCGCTCTTCGCGACTGTCATGCTCGCGATATATTTCATGGGGATATTAAGAGTGAGAATACCTTGGTGACTTCGTGGAACTGGCTATACTTGTCAGACTTCTCGTCGTCTTTCAAGCCTACGCATTTGCCAGAAGATAACCCTGCCGATTTCTCCTATTTTTTCGACACGGCTGGGCGAAGGACTTGTTACCTTGCGCCGGAGCGATTTCGAGCCGCGGGGGAGACTCTGGATTCTAAAGCTCCCATAACATGGGCTATGGACGTGTTCAGTGCTGGCTGTGTGATTGCAGAGTTATTCCTTGAGGCCCCGATCTTCAACCTTAGCCAGCTCTACAAGTATCGAAAGAGCGAATATGACCCCGTAATCACCCACTTCAACCGCATCGGAGATGAGAAGATCCGTGAGATGGTCGAGAAGATGATAAAGGTTGATCCAGAATCGAGGTTCTCAGCTCAAAATTGCCTTGACATTTACAAGGGGCTAATATTCCCGGAATACTTTTACAGCTTCCTTCACCAATACATGGGCTTAATTACAGATCCTTCATCTGGCAGGAGACCAATTTCTGGAGCATCGGCAAACCTTGGAGAGGCAGACGATCGAATAGATCGAATATACTTCGATTTTGACAAGATTTCCTATTTTCTGGGCTACGTAAATGAAAAGCAACCGCTGAAGAACCCCCAACAAACTGGGCCTGGTTTGGAGCTCTTCCCTGTTCATCTCAACATTCCGAATAATGAGCATCGTGCTTCTCAATCCAGCGGGACAAGGCCTGCAGACGATGGCACGCTCATATTCCTAGCTTTAGTGGTGTCCTGTCTTCGAAATACTGCTAGAGCAACGGCTAAAGTACGAGCGTGCGACATTCTTCTTGCATTTGCGGAACGACTTACCGACGAGGCAAAGCTCGACAGAGTTTTACCATATTTTGTATCTCTCCTGAACAATAGGGCAGGAATCGTAAGGATAGCCGCTATTCGATCGTTGACCCAGCTCATGGCTCTCGTGACTGTTGTGTCACCCGTCAATGCACACGTCTTTCCTGAGTACATCCTTCCCCGCATGAACACCTTTCTTCCGGGATCCCCTTCGGAACCCGGGCCTCTCGTTCGGGCAACCTACGCTGCTGCTTTGGGTAGCTTAGCAAGCTCTGCATCGCGATTCCTTGATATGGTTGCCACACTACGAGCCCACGGATCTCTTCCCGCTTCAGACCCAGAAGCTGAGGACGGTGGTGGTGCAGATGCTCCTTTCCAGGGCTTGTTTGACAACACTCGAGCGGAGCTCATCGAAGTGTTCGGGAGCCACACAAAGGCTTTAATCACTGATAGCGACTCTGCTGTCAAGAGAGCCTTCCTTGGCTCTGTGCCTGAGCTGTGTATGTTCTTTGGAACGGCGGATTCAAATGATATTATCTTGAGCCATTTGAATACATATCTCAACGATCGGAATTGGATGCTCAAATGCGCCTTCTTTGAAACAGTTGTTGGCGTTGCCACATTTTTAGGTGGACCTAGCTTAGAGGAATTCATTCTGCCATTAATGGTCCAGGCCTTAACGGACCCGGAAGAGTTTGTGGTACAAAGGGTCTTGCAATCCTTTGCGAGTATGGCAGAGCTCGGCCTTTTCCAACGGCCCAAGACGTGGGAGCTTGTAGACATCGTTGGACGATTTTCAATGCATCCGAATATTTGGATCCGCGAGGCCGCTGCAATGTTTCTCTCAGCTGCGACTCTTTTCCTGTCAGCTGCAGATAATCATTGCATCATTCTGCCACTTATTCGGCCATATCTCAAAACCTCCATCACAGACTTTTCAGAGACAGGGCTGCTAGATAGTCTCAAGAAGCCTTTATCTAGAGCGCTGCTCGACCTAATTTTCACCTGGGCGGTGAAGGTAGACAGAGGTATATTTTGGAAACCGGTGAACCAATTGCGAACCTTCTCCTTCGATTCGAACACCCTGRTTCCAACAACCTCTGCCAAAGACTTGGGTCCCAATGCCCTACAGAAAGTACTGAAGAACGAAGAAGATGAACAATGGCTCGGAAAACTCAGGAACATGGGCTTTACGAGCGATGATGAATTCAAGCTTCTTTGTTTGAGAGAATACATCTGGAGACTTGCGCCTACAAAGGCGAGGGAAGCGGCTCAGCCTGCAGCTTATCTCAACAATGTGATCAATCTTCGTAGCATTGGAATCACCCCACAGACCGTCATGTTCGATGATCAGCAGGGTGTGGAACCGCCGAAGCGACAGGCCAAAAAGGCCTTGCAAGAGAATGATCAAGCACCTCATACTATTGCAGATGCCTTACTGGATGCCTCAATGACGATTGATGATTCCATTGCGAAGAGACGGCGCTCTGCGTACAATAATCACAGAGCTCGCGTCAACCAGGGCATTGCTTCACCACTCACTTCAAATGGGCGTGACGCTCGATCACCCATTTCCGACTCTCCCTTACTGTCGCCCTCTCCCCGAGAAGGAGAGATTTTGGTGTCAGCACCCGAATCACAAAGACAATCGACTGGCCCTGGGGGTGTCATAAACGGTACTGGCAACGCCAATGACGACGAAACTACTTCTTTGCTAGACACTGGATCGAGTCATAATTCTAGAGAAGTCATCCGTGGCATAAGATATCGACCCAGTGCCATGAATCTCATGAACCGCAAAGATGCGACGAAGACGTTCGCTGAAACCAGCACAACCTCCACTAACGCTTTCGGGAAAGTAGAAGGCCCGTTCTCGAACCCCATAGCACAACCATCTGCTTTAGCATTGGCAAAAGAGAGAGAACAGGAGGCTCAGGAAAAGATCCAATTCCGAGGGGCCCATACCTACTCTGGCAATGACCCAAATATCCTCAAAATGTTGGATGCAATGTATGTGGATAATTATCCTAATGATATTGCTGCATTCGGACCAATGATCGCACCGTCAAGCCGACGGAAGACTATCAATAGAAGCGGCTCTCAAGCATTAGACCAACCGTGGAAGCCGGAAGGCATTCTTGTTGCAACCTTTTCCGAGCATACTGGGCCTCTACGTCACATAGCAGTTGCTCCTGACCATGTCTTCTTCCTTACCGGAGGCGACGATGGTTGTGTTAGGGTCTGGGATACTGGGAGACTTGAAAGTAATATTAGCCATCGCTCTAGGAGGACCCACAAGCACGCAAATGATGCTAAGATTACTGCATTATGCTCCGTTGAACATACACACTCTTTCATTAGCTGTGCCAGCGATGGCACCATCAACGTGGTTCGAGTTGATTGCATACAGAACGGTGGGTCCATACGATATGGCCCATTGAGGGTGCTACGCCAGTATCAGCTACCCAAAGGAGAGATGGCTGTCTGGTCACACCACTTCAAGGTTGAAGCAAGCTCTACCCTGCTCGTTGCTACCAATCGATCGCGAATGCTTGCGATTGATTTACGAACAATGAGTACTCTATATGTCTTGGAAAACCCGGTCCACCATGGTACTCCAACTTGCTTCGTCATCGATCGCAAGCGACAATGGTTGTTGCTGGGAACTTCGCATGGGGTCCTTGATCTCTGGGACCTGCGCTTTAAAATCCGGCTAAAGGGTTGGGGTATACCAGGAGCCACAACTATCTATCGTATGTGTATACATCCTACCCGAGGCAGAGGCAGATGGGTCTGTGTTGCTGGTGGGAGTGGCCAAGGGGAGGTGTCTGTCTGGGATGTTGAGAAGGCCCAATGCAGAGAAGTCTATCGTGCCAGCGGCAATCGAGATACTCCGAAAAGGTACGACCCTTGGCCAGTCGACGAAGACCGACCCGAAGGCATGCTAGGACGTTTTGCGACAGCATTAGAGCCTACCGGTACAAGTAACACCGATCGTGGAATACGTGCCATGATAGCAGGGACCGATAACCACGACGACAATCGGGATGCGAAGTACGGTTTTCTCGTTACAGCAGGCTCGGATAAGAAGATCCGATTTTGGGATGTTTCCCATGTGGAAAACTCAGTGGTGGTCAGTGGGCTCGATGCCGAAGAGCAGAAGCCGGCTTTTACGACCGCACACCCGACAGCTTCGCTGACGTTGAACACTGAGCGCATTCCGCGCCCAGGCCCAACGGCTCCGAATGCCGGATCAGGTTCAAAATCTTCTAGTTCTGGTAAATCATCGAGCGCAAAGCCTCCGAGATCTACCGTAATCTCTCTTCAGCAGCAGCAGTTGCTGAAATCGCACCCAGATTCCATTCTTGATGTTGCTTTACTAGAATCGCCTTATGGGATGCTGGTGTCGGTGGATAGGTCAGGCGTTGTATTTATATTTCAGTGAGCGATTATGAAGCATTATGAGGGCGTTTTGTGGGATTCATGTGGGCGGCGTAGACTAGATCACGGAGGGAAAGGATTTGAGGACGCAAGGCCCAAGGTCTATACCTCGAAGAGAGGGATTAGGAGTAGCTGGAGATGGTCAAATAGTAATTCATTTGTATAATCGTCTATCAGCGCACATTCTCTCTAGGCCGCGCCTCATCTTCAGGCATGATGGCCCGTCTTATGCTCTCGTAGAGAAAGTTAGGAGGTTGTATCCGGATGCCAAATATCCATCCTTGGCCATCTTGATCATTCTGGTCGTCCTGGCCGGGGTTTTCGAGCTCTATGGGCAAGTACCACTTAATGACGGCCAATAAAAGTGTAATCATTTTGTTCTGGTGCAGGATGTAAGAGATCCTTGTACTTGTTGCCAAGATGCCGGCCGAAGTTCAAGGAAGAAGTCTTGTACTTTTGGAGGGTTTTCGAAGCAGAACTAGTCGTGAAATAAAACATCCCAAATAATCTCATGATCAATATTTTTACTAAACATCAAGTTAATATTTCGACCGGCAGATAGCGTGTAGCGTGCTACACCTCCTATTTGGGACTAGCGTGCCCTTCCAATTTTTGGCCGAAGGGGAATTCAAACAGAAATCTCAGCCTCGTCACCTATCGCGCCCCATCCACCCATGCCAATTCCATCCTTCACGAAGACCTAATCGACGGCCACCAAGAAACTGCCAGGTAAATAGCTCGCCATGAGGCTCACCGCGGAGCTCATCCAAAACTCCCTCTCCTACCTCAATCCGCTCAAAGAGCGCGAACTAGATCTTCGAGGTGCGTATTTGCTGAAAAGAATATGATACTACACTTTGAGGCGAGCTGCGTTGATATCGAATCTTTGGAACTGCAGGACACAAGATACCGGCTATTGAGAACTTGGGTGTTGCTGGCGTAAGTTCTCCGTTTTGCGCCTCTTGGTTATTGATGGGTAGGGTGCTAATGATGTTTTGGGCAGCCTCACGATGCTATCGATTTTACCGACAACGATATCCAGGTGCTAGGCAACTTCCCGCTGTCTCCACGGCTACGGACCCTCCTGCTGGCGCGCAACCGCGTCTCGAGTATCCAGCCTTCGCTCGCGAGCTCGCTACCCTACCTTACGACCCTGGTTTTGACTGCGAACAACTTCGCTGAGCTGGCGGATCTGGATGTGCTGTCTACGTTTACAATACTAGAGCACCTGGTGCTGATGGAGAATCCAGCTACGAGGAAGGAGGTTCGTTATATTATGTTTCGTTTTGCTTGTGTGGGCTTCGGGACTGATGAGAAGATAGCACTATCGATTGTGGATTGTGTGGAGGTGTCCTACGGTTCGGTTCCTGGATTACAAGAAGGTGAAGGCTGCCGAGAGAGAAAAGGCGAAGGAGCTGTTCGGTACACACAAGGAGCCCTCTGTGCTCGCGTCGAAAGTCAGTCTATACACCCCCCATGACAGCAGCCCAAGAGGCTAATTTTGAAAAGATTATGGGCATCAAATCAAAGACTTTCGATACACCTTCAGCGAATGGTGTCTCGGCTATGTCAACATCGAAGAGTTATCGCGTGAAGCTCACAGACAAGGAACGGAAGAAGGTGGAGGAGCTAATCAGAAACGCGAAGAGTTTGCAGGATATTCAGCGGTTGGAGAGAGAACTTAACGAGGGACGTGTGCCGGTTGCTGCTCAGGGGGCTGATGATCCCATGGAAGAATGAGGAATAATATGTTCATGCTCTGGCATATCACGGCGTTTGGTTTGGACATCACAAAAGTCGGGAGTATACTTTTCACGCGACATGTAGGAAATACGCGTTTTACGAGATCATTAGAGCAGGATCCATATATCGAGCCTCGATTCTGCTTTGCCCTTTCCAGACCATGCTTGCTTGTGTCATAAAAAACTTAGAAATACAATCACGCGTCTTCTCATTCAGCTCATCTCGATGTCCTCCTGCCCGTTCAATACAGCATTCACCCTCGCCTCTCTACTCTCCATTTCTAGCTGCGCATTCGGATCATCGCCGTCATCAACGAAACCAGCATGCGCCACGTAGCCATTAGTACCGTTCATCAGAGGAACTTGCTGGCCGTCCAGAGTGGTTTGACCAGCCTCAACACTGCGACCACTCTCGCCGTTCGTTGTGGACTTTCTTGGCCCCGCTGAGCTTTTCTTGGCCTTGATTTCTTTGAAAGGGACGGTGCGGGGGATGATGTCTGAGAGAAACTCAAGGTTGTCGAGGCTTTCGACGGCGCGTGCTAGGAATGTCAGCGCGCGGAGGTCAGGAGAGGGGATGGGGACATACATAAGTCTCTGTATTGGATATTCCGACGAGGCTTCTTTTCAGACTTGACGACGTTGTGTCCTTGCTCGGCCATATATTGAATGAACATTTCCTGCGTGGTGTTAGAGTGTGCAAAGCAATGGGGAGAAGGACTGTACGGTTGCAATGGTGATGCAGAAGGCGGCGCTGTTAGCAACCACAGCAACGTCTACATCTTGCATTATCATCTTCCTTACCCTTGACACTATACTCATTAGTATTCTGAGGAAGTCACGGGAGTGAGGGAGACTGACAGGGAAGCTGTGTCGTTCCTGTTACCTCCCGTCGGGGAGGGATGGCGGTTGTGTTGTAGGGCATTGTGGTGAAGAGGGAGAGGTGTGTTGAGAGCTAGGAAGAATTGACTAAAGTTGCCCCTGTAGGGCTTGCAAGAACGGAGTTGTTCCGGTTGGAAGACGATCAACGAAGTCTGCAGCCGTGAATTAGAGAGGAAGAGCAAAGCGGTATTCTAACCAAGACAATGAGAAGGCGAGCAAAAAGAATCCTTGAACATAAAAAACCAATCCTTGTATTCTAGTACTCAGGAGCACTGGAAAAAGAAAATCTGGTCCGGTATGGACGACACATGGCGCTCAAGTTGTGTGAATCGATTTGAACGCACTGCACTGATGTATT
Organism: Lachnum nothofagi; assembly: GCA_003988875.1. NCBI lineage: Eukaryota > Fungi > Ascomycota > Leotiomycetes > Helotiales > Lachnaceae > Lachnum > Lachnum nothofagi. The sequence goes on from QYSG01000226.1 coordinate 30,784, forward strand.
GAAGATGGTGCAATCGCTTTTGGAGGCCCCAAGTATTCGTTCCTTTGAGATGAAAAGACCGAAAACGAGCCTACCTTATTTGAGTCTATGAATTTCTCAAAAATATCTACTCGTCTATGACCAAATGTCAGAGCTTCAGGCGGATTTCGTGTAACAGGCCTATTCGGGGACATCAGCTATGAATACCTCGAGGAAGACGCTAAAGCAGGATTTTCTGGCTGAGCGACACGTACCTCTATGGCGGATAGATGATGGTGGACTGGCTGAGTATATAGGTGCAAACAAAAAGCGAGGGGGCGCGCAAGAGGAACGCGAGAAGTCAGAGGTCGAGAAGGTGTGGGCCAAGATCACGTGCATTCTCCCTTTTGCCCTCCGGGCTGGGCAAGATTCTCGACCTTCCCGCGCACCGTTCTTTGGGAGGCCAACTATCTGCAGTGTACTTCATGGCGCTTTCCATCCACACTTATCACGCCTAGTGCCTTCATGATCGCACAACGTACATAAGGATTGGGTAATGTGAATAGATCCTCATGGTGGAAGTGGCTGTGCAAAGAGGCTCAGGCAGGGAGGCYAGGCAGGGRGCCACACGACGGCGACGGTTGCCTCAAGCATCATTAAATACGCCTGGCTTCCCCAATATGCTCGCTGCTTTCGTCATATGATGGCCGACTCAAGTCATCGGGGTCGCGCTTTTCAGAGCCCCTCGAGCTATAGCGGAAGTGGCACCAGCCGTACCACCAGAATGCAAGGCATTATCGAGAGAGCTCTAGAGGTGAGCATGCCATCGTGCCTGCTAGTTTTCATAACACCTCTAATAATCAAAAGGATTACAGGTTGATGACAAAAGCATCCACGCAATTAAAGCCCATATGCGAACAGATCCTTTCCATGATAGGGCTGTTGCACATCATTGACGATCATCTGCAGTTCGGAGACCTTTCGAACAGCAATCGAAAGTCGCTCCGCGATGTAGAAAGCTGGAGCCATAGCTCACTATCCGCGATTGAAGCCGAACTGACTACGGCAAGATCCCGACCAGGTCCAGATCGATTTGAAGCACTCGCGACCAAGACGCTTGATCCTGAAAATAAGCTTTCAGGCTTTGTTGAAGTGCTACGGAGGTGAGTCTATTTGGGATCCTCAACGTTCTAGATGTGTTGGAAACCTAGCTGTTTCTGGTTGACTAGCTTTGGAGTGGGAGAGGCGCTGGAGACTTGTTGAAGTTTTAGACACGAACGCACCAGAGTCGTTGGTTCCTGGATAGAAAATGAGTGGATCTCATATATTCGGGAGGGTGCATAGGATGTGGATTTGACGCGTTGAGAATTTCTCAGCATAATTAGCGTTGATTATTAGATCTATTGCTAACTTTATGTGCTACAAGTGATCGCCAGAGCAGGATATCAGGCCTACTGTCGCAGATCAGGGGACTCCAATATCCAGAATCTCAGCATGCAATCATCACTGAATGGTCTTTCTTGGAAATTGAGCTTGAAAAGCTCAGTCTGCCGAAAGAAGTTGCTGAGGAGGAGTTCTTCTTCATTAGCGATTGGCTGAAGGAGAAATCCATAGACCAAATAGAAGAAGAGGAAGATGAAGAAGATGAGAAAATGGACTCGGGGTTAACAGCGGAAGAGGAAGCCCTTCCAGACTATGCTCCAGGGGAAGGAGGCCGAAAGCCAATCTCAGAGAAGATGCAGGATCTGGATGAAACGACAAGGAACTTGACTTCCGCCGAGCCTATCGCCTCCTCCTCAAAAGCAGAACCCCCTCCTTACACGTTTGAAGGTAGTGACCAGCCCATAGAGGACAGCGAATTCTTGCAATACATCCAATCCGCGAAAGATATTGAAGCCGAGTTCAGAAGACTCCGCAAACAACAACACCCAGAATTGACTGCCGATCCTGTGGCGGTATGCATATTTCCTGAGCATTTTAGTTCCTATTTGGAAAATTATGGGAGTATCGGGTGCTTCGGTGCTCCCGAGCAAATGTCTCACTTGGGAGCACCGAAATGCTCGATTACTCCCGAATGCTCCAAAATATTCCCTAATGATGCAATGCTGACTTCGATTTCTTGCAGTGGCTTCCAAAGTCAGTACAACACCAGTTCAAAGATTCAAAAGACATTATACCAATAATGCCTGCTGATTCGTTCACGGCCATGGCCTAGTAAGTCAATTGAACTTTCCTCAATTTACAACCTACTGTTTTCAGGAGCCCGGGAGAGTCTGGACTAGCGGCTTATCCTTCACAGTGAGACAGCACCAAGAAGGATAGACGAAATTGAACGACTCAAACGTCTATTGCGAAATTCTTTTGATCACAAGCCAGATGTAATGAATGACGGTGTTGTCTCCGAATCTTTCCAGTCTTTGGACGTCATGTCTCGTGCCACGTCTAAGTTTGCCTTGATACAGGATCAAAGAGGGGGATCTGAAAACTTCAGCGACTTGGATAGGCTCGATTATGAGTTCAGCACAGCTGTGATTCTTGATGAGCATATGCACTTTCCCGAAAGAGAATTTGAATTAGCCCAGTGAGTACCGAAATTCTTCAATAAGGATCGAATCATCATAGTTGCATTGCCCATTGTGCAGGTGATAGAAACGGAGCAATATTTACAATACTCCGCGCTCGGCGAGGCATTAAATATGTGTGCCCGTATACCTATCTATGATGAGTTCACCTTGGCATAGTATTCAACTGACATTGCAACGCTCCTTAGGAAAAGCTACTACCGACTTCTGACCTATGTCATGGGATTCTTGGAAGCAATGACGACCATATTCCCTGGACAGACATACATCTCAACTCCTAGGCAACAGCTTGAAGTTTCATGGAAAGAGCATAATATGAGGACACGAGTCTCTTGGGTGGAAAAGCAGTTAGCTGCTGTATGTATATTTTCTGAGTATTCACTTCCCTACTTGGGGAATTCCGGGAGTATCAGCAGCCTAGTCGAAGGTGATCCGTTGTCTTAGGAACTTTGAGATAGTCAGATAATCCCGAATTTCCCGAATTTCCCTCGATTGATCAATGCTGATTCCGATCCTTTGCAGTGGGACGATATTGAGAACGCTGCAAATGCGTGCCGAGAGTGGCATCAGATACGGATTAGCCTCCGTCACCACGCACTGATTGCCTTGGAAAGCTGGCACAAGGCAGAAATGGTGCTTTCCGGGAGCGAGAGAGAGACCATGGAGCTTACCGTGATTTCTGCGTCTGGCGTACCAAAGTCGACTTTCAGAAGCCCAAGTGCCTGGCTTAGAGTCGTTTACTATGGGCCCAACAAATTCGGTGGTGCCTTGAGACTAGCCGATTTTAAAACAGATCTTGCAAAATCGACCTCAGATCCTTACTGGGGAAAAAGCTTCTCGATTGAAATCGTTCGCAATTCCAAGATGATCGATTTTGAAATCTACGATAGGGTGGCCGGGATGGACAAACAGCTAGGAAAGCTCAGGGTACCATTCTCCTTTGTCCCAGTACGTTCCTACCAATCCCATAATGACTTTGGAGCCGGGCTCTAAAGTCTTTATTCGGCTCTTCGGCTCTCTGGTTCTTGAAACATCTACATCAAACGGCTCTTTTTGYTATAATGTTTCAAGAACTCGGCTCTCATAGCCCTCTTTCGGCTCTCTGCCTCTTAAACCTCATGATAAAGCCATACTAATCTGCCGTATAGGGAGTTGAGGCAAACTTTGCCAGCAGAAGCTTACTGTACGGTTTTGATGGTGAGTGCTCAACATGCCTCTTAAAGATGTGACTGACGCATGGGCAGAGGAAGTCGACTTCCCTTTCCCGTTCATCGAAGGGAAGGGCAAAGCCAGAGAAGTCAATGGGCAACTAAGACTGGGTCTGAAATGGGAGGGCCGTATTACGAAAGTAGAACGCCTACAACTTCCTACACGGCCTCCAGGAAAGATGTTCAAAGCAGACCTTCCTGGGATTCCGCTATCGCCCGAGGAAAAGGTAAGCCGCCGTTTCAGTCGCGATTTGCTCGCATCGAGTGCCAATCAACCTCTGGCTGGAATTCATTTGGTCTGATACTGACTTCTGCTTTCTAGCAGGCTGCTCTAAAACCTGTCGCATCGGGCTATCTAGGCCTGTTTCAACAGCCTCGTGGGTCGGGTGGCGAAGGTCTACGGGCAACCGCTGAGGTTGCCAATGGCCTGGCGAATTTTATTGGGAATATATCGTAACTGCAAGCGGGACATAGCATGTATTTCTGGCGTGTTAAGGGACACTTGGAACTCAGTAAGTACGTGTTCCCTGCGTGCCGTAAACATTTTCGCGGATCTCCAGCAATTTCTGCAAGAGTTCTTGTGAAATTTATACCATATCGAAGCATGTTATTCTACAGTACTTAACAAACGTATGAATCCTCGTTGGGCGCTGGCCGAAGACTTCCAGCGAATGGGACATCATCTGAATTTAAGGTGCTCTTCCGATTTAGTAATCTGCAGCTGCTTACCCACAATCATCACTAGAAATCCTCATTTAACTTCTACTTGCTGTTGCTTCACTCATTGCTAAGCTTTTAAATTCGAATGCGAAATGTTTCTCACAGCGCATCTCACGTAAGGAACTTCTCTTGACAGAGGACAGCATTTGGGCTTCAAAGTTGTCTTTGTGTAGCATCTTTCATCTTTTGTTCGATTCAGAACTGTCCTTTATCTTTTGAATCAATTAGCAAGATTTTCCGCGACTGGCGTATGCTCGGCCCTCGATGTACCGATCGAAAACGTTGGAGACGGCTGCCCCGCTCCCATGAACAGAGATCCAGACCCACCTGTCCCCAGATTTTGCTTTTAAACTCCAGGATCTACAGAGGCTTACTTCGTCTATCCAATGCAGAGTCGACATTAGTAAACGCTAAGGAACGCGATGGGGTAGAGATTTAGCCTAATCTTGGAGTTCATTAGCTCACTTCTATATATTTGACAAGGCTGGCTTTCGAAACTTCCAAGGCGATGTCTTGCAAGTTATTCCGAACTACGGCACAATGCTTTCCAATCTTATCCCTGCGCTGTTCCTTCTCGCAGTCGAAGTCCTGGCCCACAACTCGACCTACGAGAACCCCATGCTCCCAGGCTTCCACCCAGACCCCAGCTGCATCTTTGYTCCCGATCTTGACAACACCTATTTCTGTGCCTCTTCAAGCTTCCTCGTCTTCCCTGGAATCCCAATCCACGCCAGCAAGGACCTGCGGAGATGGAAGCTTGTGAGCAACGTGCTGAACAGGCCTGAACAGCTGCCTGGTCTCAATACGGCGAAGAGAGCGACGAGTGGGATTTGGGCTCCAACACTGCGGTATAGAGAAGGGATATTTCACGTGGTGACGACGCTGGTATATGATGATTATCCCCAGAATGCGAGCAACAGATATGACAACTTTGTCTTTACTTCAAAAGATCCGTATAGCTCAGCATCGTGGTCTGATCCTGTGCACTTCACCTTTCCAGGCTACGACACATCCCCRTTCTGGGACTCAGACGGCACGGTCTACGTTACTGGGACTCACGCCTGGCAAATCGATCCCGGGATCAAAATGCTGCCTGTAGACCTGGAAACTGGCGCTGTAGGCGAAACAGTCAGTATCTGGAACGGTACGGGGGCTAGTGCGCCTGAAGGCCCACATGTCTACAAGAAAGACGGATACTACTACCTCTTGATCGCTGAAGGAGGAACGGGGGCGGGACACAGGGTCTCTATGGCCCGCGCGATGAATATCTCCGGGCCGTATGAGCCGCACCCGCATAACCCGGTTTTGACGAACGCCAACACCTCGGCGTATTTCCAGAATGTTGGGCATGCTGACCTATTCCAAGATAAGGCTGGGGGCTGGTGGGCTGTTGCGTTGTCGGTAAGGCAGGGGCCTGATGGGAGCTATCCGATGGGTCGCGAGACAGTCTTGACGCCTGTAACTTGGGACAAGGGGAAGTGGCCTGTCTTCACGAACGTTAGTGGGCATATGAATGGCTGGCATCTTGATTCCCTCTCAGAGGTCAGCCAAGGCGAAGGGTCGCTCGTCGATTCTTCTGATCGAATTGACTTCTCTCCTGGCTCTTCTTTCCCGCCTGAGTTCGTGCATTGGCGCTTTCCTACCATTGGTACTTATTCGTTATCAGCGCCAGGACATGCCAACTCGCTCCAGCTCAAGTCTTCGACGGCGAATCTGACAGGCTCTGATGGGCGGTCTGCGGAGCCTGGTGGGCAGGCATTCGTTGGAATGCGGCAAGTTCATTCTCTGTTTAAGTACAGTGTAACTCTAGATTCTAGCTTGCTGCAGAGAGAGGAGCATGAGGTCGGGGTCAGTGTTTTCCTGGACCAGGTAAGCTCAACACCCGATCTACATACAAATGCTTCTCTGACCCCCAAAGCTCCATCACTATGATCTAGGTGTTGTCCTACTGCCCTCATCTGCCCCGGGCAATAGTAGCGTAAGCGTTTCTAACAACAGCACCACCCTGACTCCCCACTTCCGTGTCCGAGGAATCACCACCGTCCCAGCATTCGTCTCGCCAACCTTAGCCCTGGTGCCCGTACCGTCTGAATGGATTGGCGGCAATCTCTTGCTCCAAATCGAAGCCGCCAATCTGACACATTACGCGTTCTCTGCGGGACGGGGCTCTGGGCGTCGTGAAGCGCAGGTCATTGGGTATGGGAACGGCTTGGGATTGACTTGGGGGTTTACTGGAGCGCTGCTTGGTGTGTATGCGACGACGAATGGGGGAGCGGGAGAGTTTGAAACGTATGTGCAGGATTGGGCGTACGATGGTGTGCGGCAGGTCGTTGGATAAGGGGTCGTTGGAYAAGGGCATGACGTGACTCTGCTGCCAAGCGGGCAAAGAACAAAGAAAGGACCCTGCGCAGTGAATGTTGGCTCCAGACGGACGGCTACGCCAGACGTCTCTAGACAAAACAGCCAAAACTGGCCAAAAATAAAAGACAACGAGATGCTCAAATTGCCAAAAACAAAGGCGGCGCAGCGTCTAGTTCCGTCCCCCGTGTACAGCCACGCTTGTAGCCAACGGAGCCCGAACGCTCGGTTGAAGGTGCTGACGGGGCCGGAACTGAACTTGTTCATCTGGGCGTGCTTTTCCATACAACTACGTGCGAAACCGTGGAGAGGACCGGGCGAGAGCGACCAGACATCCTGGCTTGAGTAAAATGCTCTTGTTCTGTCTTATATGCACCCTTGCAGAACTTCGGCAAAATGTTTGATTGAATAGGGGAGTCCGCCAAACCGGTCGCCGGTCGCCGCGTGCGGCCTTACAGTAGCGTGCTTTGGCGGCACGCCCTCAACACCAACGATGACTCCCCAACCCCCGCTTAAAAAGCCGAAGATAATTTTTGGAATTCGAGACAACACCAATAAAATGCGATATCTGGTCTCAAAATAACACATGGAGATTGGTCCTGCGTCGTCAACAACTGTGAGCAGCGCGAACCAATAGCATCCCGGTGCCTCCCCCGACTGACAACTTCCAAGAAAGTCAAGGGCACTCGGCGGCACCCTTCCAAGGCTTGCAACGAGTGCAAGCAGCAAAAGGCAAGCAGAAACCTTCGATTGCAAGCGTAGATGAGCCAGACGCCGGGGGCTCAAGACTCAGAGCAAGAAATTAATCCGGGTCAACTAGAGCGGGGCTGACTTCAATCTCTGAGTAGTTGAGATGTAGCGCGAAAGCAGACTTCCCGAACCCGTGCGAACGATGCCGGAGACTGGGCCTCGTCTGTGCAGTTGAGAATGGGTTCAGAAGAACCAATAAGAGGCAGTAAGTCTGAATAGTGTATTCACATAGACTAGCCATTGACCTGCGGCAGGAAATCAGCCATTCTGCAGCGCGAAAATGAGCTCTTGAGAGAACAATTGAGCTCCGTCTACCGATCTAGTGAACCTCGATACCAAGAATCCGGTCATTCTGGATCGCCGAGCGATGTCGTTGCTTCGAGATCCCCAATAAGCAGGCATGAGAGCCAAGATCACGTGGAGCACCGGCCAGAGCCCGTCCCTCTCCAGCCTGCGCCTGTTCATGTCCCTATGCCATTGGTACCGAGTTTAAATGATACGCTGCCCAGGAGTCTAGGCGGCGTCAACCTAGAACCAAAAGAAATCGACGAAATTTTCGCACTGTTCGTTCTTTCCCCAACCTTCCACGTGATCGTACTGACGGGAAACTGCAGCTACTTCCTCTATTACGCCAAGCACCTGCCATTTCTAGATCCTCAATCTACTCCAAACTCATACTACGAACAGTCGCCTCTGCTTTTCTGGGCAATTATCAGTGCTGGCACAAGGCGGTACTTGGGGAATCCCACATTGATAGGCTCCATCGCCGAGCCCGTCCTGAAACTAGGATGGTCGTCTATGCATATTGGGAGTACCGTCATAATCCCTAATATTCAAGGACTTTTGATATTGTCAACTTGGCCTTTCCCGACAAATTCTACAAGCAAAGACAATACTTTCACTCTATCCGGGCTGTCGGTAAATCTTGCGCTGCAAATTGGGTTGCATGTGCCACTCCGGGGTCAAGACTACTCCAGGACGCGGGTGGATTTGAGCACGGAAAATATCGCGAGACGTAATCAGCTATGGCTATATTGCGTTGTCGTACATCAAAAGTAAGAACCAATCTCTGCGAGATAAGTTCCGCTAACTTGCTCTCAGAGCTGCTTGTGCGCTTGGATATCCTATGACATTGCCTCTTCGTCTGTTCCAACGGAAACTAGAGCTCAGTGGCGTTTTGTCAATGACACCCCGAAGTCTAGCCCTCGAGATCAAACTTGCGAGCATCGTAGGCCGGATGAACTCGGTTCTATTTGACTTCAACTTCGATGATTTACAAAGCAACCCGCAAACTGCTCCGTCAATGATGCTTGATGTCTTCGAAGCCCAGATAAATGAGTTAGAACGAGAGAATGTGGATTTGTCAGGTGATTGCACACCAAAATTTCCGAATTTCTTCTCTTCTTCTTTTCTAATACTAAGTATAGATCTCGAAGCTTTGTATTTGCAAATCGCACGCCTACAGTTACGCATTTATTACCTTCGGTGCCTTGACGATGAAATGTACGCCCTCAACCTCACTAAAATATACGCAACAGCAATCCAAGTCATTGAAATGACTGGTAAGTTGGAAATGCAGATGAACTTAGCATCCTTCTGCCCGCACCACATATATCGCATGTCGGCTCTAGCTGCATCTGTTCTGCTACGAATCTTGAAGACTCGAGTCTCGACATACATCCACGACCAAAATGCAGGAAGAGCCGCGTATTTCCAGGAGATCTCTTTGCTGAAGAAGATGTCGGTGCATAACAATGATATGCCCGGTCGGATGGCCGGTATATTCTCGGATCTGTGGATTTCTGAGAAGACTTTCAAGCACAAGGGCGATGAAGTCGCCTCTCCGACGATGAGGATCCAAAGCCGACTTTCTATGAGTCTTCTTCATGACACTATGTGGTGCGTATCTTTGTCTCATCACTTCTAAAATATGGACTAATTTGAGCTTGAAGGTGGTGGCGCGAAGAATTTGGTGACCAGCCGTATACGAGGAGTCTAAAAGCCAAAGGTATGAACCCCCTCGCATATCGCATTTCGACGCCTCTGATGATTTGCAGAGCAAGCTGCAGAGCAACAAAAAGCTGCTGCTGCGCTTTCGAGCTCCTTACCATGTGAGGGATATCAGGGAAATGTTAATCCTAGCAACAATACAGAGCAAGCAAATGGCGTCGATCAGCAGATCATGAACGCCAATCCCGATGGACAGGCATTGCCTTCAAACGGGCTCTTTGCGATGGATGACAATATGCCATTCCTTTGGGACCCAATGGATCCCGACTTTGAGTCGATGATCGAACTTTTCCCAGATTCATGGCCTCTGTGACGAACCTAATCGTACATGCTAGCTACTACAGAATTGGTCGGCTATCTCAGCAGTCTTTTAGGCTAAGCCTCAAAGAGAAAGCTGCCTTGTCAACCATAGTGACAAAAAGGCTTGATATTGACTCCAAGCTAAGGCATAAAGCCGAGTGGGAATCTCAGGACCTTCGGGAGACAAGAACAATTCGTGGACAGGAAGAAGACATGTTCATAACGCAAGATGCCGCGCAATCGAAGAGCTTTAGCGGAAAGTCGATCTAGAGTATACCTAACAGAAAACTAACGTCGTGTTAACAGTGTATATTCATTGATGATTTACATGGACTTCAATAGTAATACAGAAGCTCTCATCGAATTTGGACAATATTTCATCCCCATCGTGGTTGATGTTTTCATATATTCTAATGCGGGTCATCATGATGTCTCTCCCACTTTCTTACGAGGTAGGCATGCTATTCCGAGATTCCTTATGCAATTCTTTTACAATATGGAAACTCCTCTCTATGTAATCTATCCTTAAAGCACCGCAAATCCCCTGCCCCATCAATACCCTCACCGATCCCTCCCCAGTCTCTCAGCCTCGTCTTCCACCAACTCATATGCGGGCCTGAAGCTCTGCTCCTCGCTCCCCTTCAGCGCCGGATTGGGATGTGTGTCCGTTGTTCCACCGAGACTCGTATAACCCCGGTCATAGAGCACACAATACGGTATCTCGAGGTGGCGAATAAACTATAAACCCCAACATTAGCATCTCTCTCCAAGTGTGTGACTGAGGTAGAGGGACTCACAGCCCAAATCTCCGCATAATGCCAGTCAATCACTGGATGCACCCTCATGAAGCTCGGCCACCCATGATCCGTCTGATCAAAGTGCGTCAGCTTCCCGCCATGCGGATCCGTCCTCCTCGTGCCAACCAAAATCGCCCTCACATTCTGGTGCTCTTCCAGATACACCCGGAACGCCTCCTTCATCGGCAGCGTGTACCGCGCCAGGTCGAGCTGGTAGCTGTTGATGGAATATGCCACAAAGTTGTCGACTTCGGGGAACGGGTGCGGCGAGATGATGTACACGGATTGGAGGGCGGGGGGTAGTGATTGTGCGGGGTGTTTGGAGAGGGCGGATAGCAGGAGGATCAGCAGGACGAGGCAGTCTTTGCCGCCGTTGTAGGAGAGGGAGATTTGTTCGAGGCTGTTACGTACAATGCCATTGTTAGATATTGTGTTTGGCTTGCTTGTATGTGGGGTTGAGGCAGGTACCTATAACGCTCCAAGGCACGCTCTATTGCCCCCAGCGCAACCCGCGTCTGCGCCTGCACCTGCCGCAGCAGCGGCGTCTCGGGCTCGCTCTCTAGGAATGCGTTTACTTTCGCCGCCACCTCTTTGCATACCGGGAGGATGGAGTTGCCCGGGTCCTCGGARGTGGAGACGCCGTTGGGGACAGAGGCGTGCTTGTCATCGGGGGCCGAGGGTGCACGCAGTGGCATCTCGTTGGTGGGAGCGCTTCCATATGGTGTCTCACACGCACATTGGGATGTTTGCTGTGAAAGGAGGAGGGGAGGGCGGCCTTGTGCTCGTGTGATGCAGATGCAGTGTGGGGAGTGGGGAGGTTGTCAGGAACCGTAGATTCGGATGCGGGATGCGGGATGCGGGATGCGGGATGCGGGCCAAGTCGACTTTGGGGACTGCCGGAGCGGAAGCGGGGTCGTTTGGAGGGGCAGCTTCTTGGGGGATTACGGGGCTGGGTCACACGGCCACGGCCACGGCCAATAATTTGTTTATTTATTTATGTCCAGGCATTGCTTCCTTCAATCCGAGCTTGATATGTGGGTTTCTAGAAATTTAGAATGTCTCATTCGATTAGGACCGATATCTTGAAGGGTCTTTCTCTCAGATCCAGACAGGGCTCCCAGGCGGATAGCTACGCTTCCTGCATATTGACAATGTCTCACTAGATTTGGGACAATGATTTTAAGGGTATACATTTCCTTTCTCTCAGACCCAGGATGGACCATTAGCTTGGAGGGCGGTGGATCCTGCGCTTTTTCAATTTCTTTTGGTTATTTACAATGTCTCACTCGACTTGGGATAGTCTTTCGAGGGGGCAGAGGCCATTTTTCTCGAGCCGAAGCTGGATATCCGGGCAGATCAAGGCTTTTCCCAGTCTATTTCGAACATTTACAATATCTCATCCGACCTGGGACATTCGTCTGGAGAGGGTATCATGCTTTTGTTAGTACAGCTAGGCTATTGAAGGAGACCCGCAGCCAGAGCCTCAAGGTCTTCCAACGTTTCCGGCTCGTCCTCTGCTTCAATAACTCTCCTCTTCTTTTTGCGTGATTTGCTCTCTTCGTCCTCCAAATCGTCTTCAAACCACTTCTTAGGTCTCTTCGCCCTCGGTTTGGATTCCCCTCCTTCCTCCTCGTCCCCTAATGGTAAAGAAACAAGCAGAGCCAACGGATCTTCATCTCCTCCGCCAGTATCCACCAAAGCAGGGGCTTCGTCGCTGTCGTCGAGAATTCCAGCCATCTCAGCTTCTCTTCTCGCCTTTTTCTTCTCCTTCTTCTCCCTCTTCTTGGCCTTCGCCAGCTGCTTGTCGTCCAGGTCTGCTTCTTGAACCCTCGCAGCCTCTTGTTCCACGAATTTGGCTCTCTGGCCTTCAGCGGATCCTCGCTGAGCGAAATCGTTCTCGTCTTCCATCTCATAGATCGGATGGGCGACTCCTTCGTCATCGAATACTAATTTCTGGCCTCGTTCTTTCAGTTTAAGAAGCTTCTTCTTTGACTTTAAGAGCTTCTCTTTCCGTTTTGAGTCGATAACAATTGGCTCTTTCCCAATGCCCGGTATCACCTTCGCTGTTGAACCCGAGACAGCCTCACTCTGGCTAGCTTCTGAGCTATCTTCATCAATCAGAACAACACGTTTTACTGATAGAAAATCATTGTCTTCGTCAGCATCACGGTGACCATCGTCGGGCTTTTCAGGCTCATCTTCTGCAATCATCTTCGAATAGTGGCCTGAAAGAACGTCTTGATTGCGACGCTCAAACATCCTGTCGTATTTCGTCCGTACCTCGCCCTTCTTCGGCTTACTGGCAAATTCATCGTCGCTGTCTTCGTCGTCGTCAGACAGTAGTGCCCGTGGAGCGTTCTTGACTTTCTTCGCGTCATCTCCTTTATGAAATTTGATTTTCGGCGCTCCAGGAAGACCCATGCTGGCGGCATACCCCTCTAGGTCATACTTGTTGAGGTTGAAGATGTCCTTATCCTTCTGGACAAATAGCGATCGAGTATAGCTGACGAATGCCTGCGTTTCGGAGTTAACATAATGTCTCGGAAACCTTGGGACATTCAGAAGAGCGGATAATTAGGGAAATTTTACGTACTTTCTGACCTAGATATTTCAACTCCGGATCCTGGAAACACATATTTTGGAGCCGATTCTTGATGCTCTGCTGTTTCTTTTCCCTTGGCTTGGTCTGCTGGATGGGCACTTTTTTGTGCTCAAGTCTCTTCAACACTCCCTCCTCGCTTGGATCCAGGAATAATACAGCCTTTCCAGCCCTTTCATATCGTGCAGTACGACCGACTCGATGGATATAGGTGTCGGCATCTTCGGGGCAATCTAATTGTATGACCCAGTCCACCGCGGGGAAATCGAGGCCTCTTGCGACTACGTCTGTCGCAAATATACATGAATTTTTCGAGGATGAGAATTTCGAAGTGATGTCCAGTCTTGCTGCCTGCTTTTGCCGTCCGTGCAGATGCATAAGTGGAATACCAGGCTGTAAGTGTCGAAAGCTCTCGTAAACGAACCGTACTTGCTTCCCGGAGCTCAAGAAAACAATAATCTTTGCCTTCAAGTTCGATTTGATGAAGCTATACAACGTATTCAGCTTTTCTGGAAGCGGTGTGGTAATGTAATATTGCTGTAAAGTTGTGGGCGTGGCGCTTGTAGCCGCCTCATGGACAGCCACATATTCCGGATCCCTCAAGCTTAGCCTCGCCAGGTCTGACACTTTCTTCGACTGTGTAGCGCTGTACAGCAGCGTTTGTCTCTCTTTCGGTAGATGTTCGATAATCGCGTCGACTGTAGATTGGAACCCCATATCCATAAGACGATCCGCCTCATCTAGAACCAGCATTTGTAGATTGTCCACATCCAACACAGCCGTCTGGTCCATATGTTGTAATAATCTGCCCGGCGTTCCAACTAGGATGTTCATGCGCCCCAAGAGCTTTTGCTCGTCTTGCAAACTCTTCCCTCCTATGACTAGGCCCGCTGAAAATGTGTGATACCGCCCTATCTTGCGCAATACTTGAAAGATCTGGATGGCCAGCTCGCGAGTTGGTGAAATTATCAGTGCTCCCAGTCCATCTAATTCAGTCCATCTTACTCTGTACAGGTTTTCTAGTACAGGTACAAGAAATGCCAGTGTTTTGCCGCTTCCTGTCTTCGCTGCGCCTAGAATATCACGTCCCTTGAGGGCAAGAGGTATCGATTTTGATTGGATGTCTGTGAGCGTCTTGAAGTGAGAGGCTCCGATGCCAGTAGCGGTAGGTTGACACAGGGGTAGGTCGGAGAAGCCTTTTATGTCGGATTTCGGGTCCTATAAGCATGATGGTTAGCGCTGTGATGCGTGCTTTCGGGGGAAAAATCCGGCATTTTCAATGTTCCACAAGAATTGAGACATTCCAAAGTGCCGGACTTGGGCCACGAAAGTAGTGGTACTTACGAGCTCTTCAACCCGGGCCTGCAACTGATCTAGGTCTTCTACGTCGCGCTTCCTCTTCAAGGATCGCTCCTTGTGCTTGGGCTTTCGCCTAGCTGGTCTGGATGCCATGTTGAGGGGATGCTGAAATAATGTGCGGGAACTTTTTGGATATCCTCCAGAAAATGATACAGTATTGTACTGTAAAGTAATGTACTGTACTGTAGCGGCCGCTAGTGTCGCCAGTCCAAAAAAATTCCCCACGAAGCCCGCATCGAATTCGATAACCACTACGACCCTCGCGGTGGACACGGAAATCGGCACTCAATCCTGCGCATCTTCAGTGTCTCACTACGCCCGGGACATTGTAATTAGAGCCTTTTTTCTGCGCTGCGCGCGATCTGCCATGCCACATCGTGCGGCGTCGCCGGCCGCTTCAGAGAACGAGTTTGATATCACGAACTTAATATCCAACGGTATGCGTACTTTTCCGAAAATTAATAGCCCTTTCGAATGTCTCCTAAATTCTGAGACATTTTAGATCCGCCTACAAACAACAAAAATAACGGCGCATGGGATGGTGGAATCTTGGATCTCGGGCAAGAAAGCGATGGTGAGGGCGATGAGGCGTTCATTGCCGCCCAGCAATCAGCATCAAATCGAAAAGCGTCGAATTTGAAGGGTAGGACTGTAAAGAAAGGTGGAGGGTTCCAGGCAATGGGTGAGAATTGTGCATTGGAATATTGGCAGAAATGACCTGCTAATAAGTTCTAAGGATTAAATACACATCTTCTCAAAGCGATCAGCAGAAAAGGCTTCTCTGTACCTACACCGATTCAGCGAAAAACAATTCCTCTCGTCCTCGATAATCAAGATGTGGTTGGCATGGCAAGAACCGGCTCTGGAAAGACTGCGGCGTTTGTCATACCCATGATTGAAAAGTTGAAGGCGCACAGCACCAGAGTCGGCGCAAGAGCACTGATATTGTCACCGTCACGAGAACTCGCCATACAGACTCTCAAAGTCGTCAAGGAGTTTGGCAGAGGAACGGATCTCAAATGCGTGCTATTGGTTGGTGGAGACAGCTTAGAAGATCAGTTTGGATTCATGGCCGCCAACCCAGACATTGTGATCGCAACCCCGGGCCGATTCCTGCATCTCAAGGTGGAAATGGGTTTAGATTTGTCATCTATCAAGTATGTGGTATTCGACGAAGCGGATCGACTTTTTGAGATGGGTTTCTCGGCTCAGCTGACCGAGATCCTACACGCTTTGCCAACCTCGAGGCAAACMTTGCTATTCTCCGCCACCCTCCCAAAGTCCCTCGTCGAGTTTGCTCGAGCTGGTCTGCAAGAGCCCAGTCTCGTACGCTTAGATGCGGAAAGCAAAATATCACCGGATCTTCAGAGCGCATTTTTCAGTGTTAAGAGCGCCGAGAAAGAAGGAGCTCTACTGCATATCCTTAATGACCTCATCAAAATGCCAACTGGCCAACCGGAGGGAGCAATCAAAACAGCAGAAGGAGAAAATAGCAAGAAACGGAAACGAGACACAGATGGGTCCCGACCGAAGCAGAAGCCGACTGAGCACTCGACGATCATATTCGCGGCTACGAAGCATCACGTTGAATATCTAGCATCATTCCTACGGCTTTTTGGATATGCAGTGTCCCATGCCTATGGTAATCTGGACCAAACAGCTAGGAATATTAACGTTGATGAGTTCCGCACCGGCATGACCAATATCTTGGCCGTGACCGATGTTGCTGCTAGAGGTATCGACATTCCTGTGCTTGCAAACATCATCAACTACGATTTTCCACCTCAACCCAAGGTCTTTGTCCATCGTGTTGGTCGTACAGCAAGAGCAGGCCAACAAGGATGGAGTTACAGTCTTGTTAAGGCTACCGATGTCCCATATCTTCTAGATCTACAGCTTTTCCTGGGCAAGAGATTATTACTTGGTCGTGAGAGCGGTGAAGCAGCCAATTATTCAGAAGATGTGATTGTCGGTGCTCTGCTAAGAGACAAAGTTGAGTTCGGCACTGAATGGATCCAGAAGCTTGTTAGCGAGGATGATGATATCAGCGCCCTCCGAAACGTTGCAGCCAAGGGCGAGAAGCTGTATATCAAGACCCGGAATTCAGCCTCGAGCGAGAGTGCTAAACGGGCGAAGGAGGTCGTGGCATCGGAAGGGTGGTCGCAGCTACACCCGTTATTCAATGACGAGACAAACGACGCCGAGCAAGCACGCCTTGATATGCTTGCTCGGATCAGCGGATGGAGACCGAAAGAAACTGTCTTTGAGATTGGTGCTAGAGGAAAAGCAGGCCATAGTGAGGCTGCAGAGATCATGAGGAAGAGACGGGAGAAAATAACACCCCGAAGACAGAAAGAAGGGGAGAAAGCAGAGGCAGCAGTAGCAGATGTAGGTTCAGATCCTGACTCCGACTCCGACCTCGAAGTCATAGTGACAGGCGGCGACGGCGATGACAACATGGAAGAAGCTTCCGACGACGATCTCGAACGCACCTTCTCAAAGGCAAAACAAAAAGGCAAAGGTCGCACGCTCTCCTACCAAGACTCCGAGTACTTCATGTCCTATACGCCTAAATCTATCAACACGGCCGAAGAACGCGGCTACGGCGTGCACTCCGGTTCCTACAACACCGCGTCGCAGAACTCGAATTTCGTCGAAGCAGCTAGGGGCGCGACCATGGATCTCACGAACGACGATGGTGCGAAGAGCTTTGGCGAGCCGTCGAGAGCGAAGGGCATGCGCTGGGATAAGAAGAACAGCAAATATGTCGCGCGCGCTAACGATGAGGATGGCTCGAAGGGGAAGAAGATGATACGCGGTGAGAGTGGGCAGAAGATCGCGGCTAGTTTCCAGAGCGGGCGGTTTGATAAGTGGAAGAAGGCTAATAAGGTCGGACGATTACCGCGCATGGGTGAGGCTGAGAAGGAAGGCGGTGGCGGTGGTGGTGTGGGGAGAGGCTTCGGGACAAGGTACAAGCATAAGCAGGAGAAGGCGCCTAAGGCGGCTGATAAGTTCCGCGATGATTATCACGTAAGAAAGAAGCGGGTGGCGGAGGCAAAGGAGAAGAGAGTTGGCGCTTACAGGGATGGAGAGGGCAAGAGGGAGATCAAGAGTGTGAGCGATATTCAGAAAGAGCGGAAGTTGAAAGAAAGGAGGAAATCGAAAAATGCTCGGCCTTCCAAAAAAGGGAAGAAGTGATAGGACCCGGTTGCTGAGGCACAGACGAAACTTGACAAATTCGAGTCAGTAGCGGACAATTTGAATGTCTCAAAGTTTCTGAGACAATSACATTCCTCGAATTCTGACGCACAGTTCCAGGTGAGGGTCTTGGGCCACGGGAGCCTTGGCTTACGCGGATGGTCTCTGGATACGTTTGCGCTATTGTGCGGCAAGTCACCGGTGCTACTCTTAGATACGGAAATCTATGGACTCGAAATGGCAAGCAACCTTCTTCCCACCGAACGCCACGTATCAAACCCGCTGCAGAAATGTGAAAAAGGGCACCAACGTTACACGACGCCTTAAACAAACGACTCACCAACCCCAGTCTCAAGCGAAAGCCTAACCATCTCCCAACGCCCGTCCAGCAATCAACAAGCAATGAGAAAGTCCCCATCTTTGATTCCCTGGACTCGCTTCCAGTATTTCCATCGCTAACTAGCTCACCAGCATGCTGCCTTCACCACCATTTCCATCACCGCTCCTGTCTTGCCTATCCTTGCCCTTTGGTGGTCCTTCGTCGCTGCGTCTTTTCTTTCCCTTCCTTGCTCGTCTCTTCTGCTTGCCCCCTGCGCCGCCTTCACTTTCCTCATCATGCCCGTCTTTCTTCCCTTCTAATTCCTCTAAATCAGTTTGCATTTTATCAGGATACCCGCGGTCGAGCTCATAGTCGTCCATAGCAACAACTTCCGAATAGCGCCTCTTCAGACTCTCGGGATCGACGGGTCCTGTAGAGGGTGAGGCCGGAGACCAGGGCGCGATGCCGTTTGAGAAGCGACGAATGGACTCGCTTGTTTGGAGAGGAGGTGGTGGAGGGTTGGATAAGCCGGTGTCGGAGGGCTCCTCTGTACGGAAGGGGCCCGGGTGCCCTGCTGGAACGTTCGAATGCTCATCGCTTTGCTGTCTTTGCCTTGACGACGGCCCCGCTTGTTCTTGTTCTTGATGGGCTTCACTGGATCCGATCGTGGATTGACTTCCCCTACAAAAAATGAGATGTTCATGATCGTTAAACATGAAAGCATTCCTCTTAGCTCACCTTGCAGACCCCCATTGTGCATCCGTTGAACGGGAATCCTCTTGTCTACTCATATCGGTGTTCTCCCCAGTACCGGCTCGGTTGCCGTTTCCCACGTTCAAGACCACTCCACTTCGTAGTCGCATCTGTAATGGGGCACTCATTCAAGCAAGTAATCAAGCCTCAAGTCGAACCAAGTCTGAAAGTCCAAGAGAAGAATGGCAGAAGGAAAGTGTGGGGAAAGAGCAAATGAAGCTTGTTTATATGTCTTCTCTGCTTGGAGGCACAAACAAAATCCCCGCATTAATCTAAAAGAGCTCACCAAAAGTTCCCATTTCGCAGACAGGCGGCTTCGCCTGCCCCTGTGTAATAAGAATTGCATGGTCCAATGCTCTCACCGAGGCCCGTTCCTCCTCTTGCAAACGGCTGCCTTCTTTCCGCCTGGTCTCGCAAGCTGAACAGGAGCAGGGCACGGTTCTGCGGCTGTCACTCGAAACAGTCATGTGGGCGCTTGCTTGTCTCTATCCAACGAGATACATTGAAGGCAATGCCACTGAGCAGGAAAGGTTTTGCCACCATAGGGCGAGATGGGGAGGATGAGATTGGGCAGGAATGAAGCCGGTAGGCTAGGTATTGGGCCTGCTGTGGCTTTGTGTGATTCGGGCACGGCAAAGCCTCACACAAGGTGAAGGAATCGGCTCGGGCCCTTGTCTCGGCCCCCAAGACAGGGTGGCTATAATTGGCAGGCCGGGACGAAACGAGGCTGATTAACGTCATGTTTTATACTGCACGCCGTACGAGGTGACAATGCACGAGACGGAGAATAGATTAAGATTAATGCTGGTGGCAAACATATGTAAATAGATGCTGTGGCCAGAATTTGACCGGGGGAGAGGAACTGGGGTTCCGGTGAGCAGTTGCACGAGGTGATGTTGGAGCACAGCCTCACGTTGCACTAAGAGAGCCTAGCAGCCTTGGGAACGACACCCTCTCTCTTCTCTCTCCCGCTCTTACAAGTGACCAACCCAATGGGCGTTTTGGTGAGCCATGCCTGGTTTGTATGTTGTGAGCAGTAGCGATGGAGATGCCAGGAGATGCAACTGCAATTGCTAATGCGTCGACGGGCCGTACCTACCTTGGTAGACGCAAGCAGGCAGGGACGCAGCCTACAACGGGGTCGGTGAACGAAGTCCCGATTTCGAGACTGTAGTCAGTGGCATAACAGCATTGTCCCAGCCCAAGTTGGCGATTCTGAGTTGTCCTGAGTGGCTATATAGAGAGAGACATCCAACCAGCCCGGGCGCATCGGATGGATATCCAAGCAGATGGCACCGCGATTGCTTGCTTAGCTGGAGCACGTGCAGTTCCTCTATTGACTTCAGACAGCGGACTCTAGGCCGACTAACACTCATAGTCAACGCGTCGAGCAATGCGTCCGTCTCCATCGAAAGCGGTGGACGTGTCTTCCTATTTGAGGGTCGTCGCAAACAAGAAAGCGGTATTGATTGGCGTGGCCAGATGTCGAACGCCTGGCCTACTCCTCTAGAGAAATTGCCGATCTCTCACATTGTTGAGAGCATTATATACTTTTTTGTTGTTGTTGTAGCTGCGCGGTGGGTTCCAGAACGAGCATGCCAACAGGCATCCCACGACCGCGATGGCTCGGGTCCGCTCAGCTAGCGCCAAATGCACCTGCCATCATCTTTTGGTGCTGCGCGACTTCTCGATCCTTCTTCGTTCTACATACCGAGATTCTTGCAAAGAGATGTCCACTGGTGTCGTGGCGTCTGTTCAAGCTAGAAATCCGTTTCCCTAGAGAAAAGAAATTCTTGACTTGGGAGGGCAACTCTTTAGTTCCRTATATTCCCAGCCAATGACCTTCACCGCTCGGCGCCCGCGGCTTGCGGTGGCTGGCACTCGCACTTTTTACCCCGGACGGGGCAAGAGTCATCGCTGAGTGGGGGCATGTCATTCATAGTGCGCTGCCTGCAAAAGCTTTCAAGCTGACCGTCCGTCTCAAGTGAGACTTCTGTATTTTGCATCTGGCACAGACCATGATGGTTTCTAAGGCTGGCCTGTATACCTTCATATATGGAGAGCGGGTTGGGGATGCGAATGCCCCTCCACTTTTGAAGTTCCGCTCTTCGAACTCGTTGATCATCGCTACCGTCTCAATTGCCGTTTTCACTGTTCGTATTCGTCCCCAATAGCTCAATGTATTGATTCTCATGTCCTACAGGATATCTTCCTCTATTCATTGGTAGTGCCAGTGCTCCCCTTCGCACTGACCGTACGGGCTGGTGTAGAAGAAAAGGATGTGCAAAGATGGACATCAGTGTTCTTAGCTGTGTATGGAGCTGCTCTTGCTGTTGCTTCTCGTAAGTCATCTACGTAGCACGTTTCACCCCATGGCCTGTTCAATGGCATCTGCTTACACCAGCATCAGCAATTCTCGGATGGTTCGCAGATAGAACAAGTTCCCGGAGACTCCCCCTGCTTCTCGGCTTGCTTGCCTTGGGCGGCTCAACTGCAATGCTCACGGCTGGTAACTCTCTCGGCGTTCTGGTGACAGGAAGATTCCTTCAAGGACTCTCAGCAGCCGTCGTTTGGACCGTCGGTTTGGCTCTCCTGTCAGACACGATTGCGAAAGAAGACATCGGCCAAGCAATGGGCTACGTCGCCGCTGCTACAAGCGTTGGCTCACTTCTCGGGCCTCTCTTGGGAGGGGTCGTCTATGCCCACGCAGGCTACTACGCCGTCTTCGCCATAGGATTTGCCCTCATTGGTGTCGATATCTTCCTGCGGCTATTTATGATCGAGAAGTCGGTAGCTCGGCAGTGGTCAAGCGAAGATTCCAGCACGGAAGCACCAAATGAAGACAAGATCCAGCCTGCACCAGCCGCTGAGATAATCCCGGAATCAGAAAAGATTACTGTCAGCCCCCCTCCAAAATGGATCCAACGCCTGCCCCCCGTGGTAACGCTACTCCGATCTACTCGTCTTGTAGCCGCTCTCTTCGGTTGCTTCGTCTCAGCTACAGCTTTAGGCGCATTCGACTCCACCCTCCCCCTCTACGTGAAATCAATCTTCACTTGGAACTCCACAGGCGCTGGACTCATCTTCATCTGTCTAGTCGTCCCCGCCCTTACCGGCCCCATCATCGGCTCCCTCTCCGACAAATACGGCAGCCGTTCGCTAACCACTGGTGGTCTTCTGGGTTGTGGAATTGTATGGGTACTCCTTCGCTTCGTCACATACAATTCTATCGGCCAAAAGGTCCTTCTCTGTGCACTGCTTGCAATTCTGGGACTGTTCATGACGATGGTTATGGCGCCGCTGATGGCTGAGATCGATCATGCCGTGTCGTTAGAGGAGAAGCGCAGGCCGGGGAGTATGGGAAAGAGAGGGGCTGCGGCACAGGGATTTGGGCTCTTCAATCTTGCTTATGCTGTTGGGTCGTTGGTAGGACCTTTGTGGGCAGGTTTTGTGACCCAGCAGGCAGGCTGGGGGACGATGGTGTGGACGTTGGGTGTCTTGAATGGGGTTGCGGCTGTGATTACGTTCTTCTGGACGGGAGGGAGGATTATGCTCAAAGGGAAGGAGAGGAGGGAAGCCTCTGCAACTGAAGCATGAGGGTAGAAGGTTTACCTTGCCGAATTCGGTGGGCAGAAAGCTTAACCTTGCCTCCACTCTAGTGAATCTACACTCCACTCAAGCTGATCGCCTCCTGATAAGTCATATTTATTGCTGTAGAAGTAGCAGATGGAGAGACCCAAGACAGTGGACGCACGGGGAATGCAGTCGCGTCATGTGGATGTTGCCATCTTGATACCAGACTTATAACCTATGGCCTACCAAGATTCCCCTCCTGTCTCCTTCATTTACTTGAAGATTTCATCGCAGCCTACAAACTAAAGCAGGCTTCTTGGCCAACAAACAAAGCATTTGCTCGTCGAAATTAGCGACGAAATGCCTTCAAACGCCCTAAATTCTAGTGGAACAGAGACAACACTCAATTTGTCTAAGCTCGAGGAGCACACGACCACATGGGCCAAAGAACACAGTAGATGACAGAGACCTATCAGAGGTAGTGTCAGAGTATTGAGTTGTTTTGCTCAATCTTTACCATCTGGCTGGCGTTATATAGTCCACCCCTAAGCCTTTGCCAGCAGAAGCTTCGGACCTTGAATTGTCTCGTAGGAGCCATGTAGCCCTCGTAAGCTAGGACCCTGAGCAAATAAGCAATATAAAATAATCTGGATACCTCTTCCACGCACCAAACAACTTCAAAGTACTGCTGTGAGAAGAGATTAGTCGGCATCCGAGGCTTCAGATGCGGGCATGCCTTCAACCCTGGGAGACTGAAGGCATAGATTGACTAAATAGTGATGAACATTCCGTCTTAACTCCAAAGTGCTTATCATCGCATTGATTCTAGGAGAAACATACAGTCAAGAAAGGCTTTCAGTCGTTCACTAGCTGTGAATGCCGCAGAAGCTTTGAGGAGCTAGACGACATGAAAGCAGTATAAAACTTGGCCCTGCGAGCACAAAAAGCATGTAGTAGCATACCCACTTTGTTAACATGGATGGCACATCAAGGCCGCGGGATTTAAGGAAAGCTTCAGTGCTTCTTCTGACAGGTTCAGGGCCTTGAATTTATCGTGGCGCAGACTTTCATCCTCATTTCAGTGATGGCCCCCATCGGAGACCCTGACCGAAGAGGAATTGCAACTTCGAATACCATAAGCAAAACATCCCAGCACTCGCCAGTCTTTCGGTACCCAAAAGCGAAAAAATGAACGTGAACCTAGCTAGCACACGGAGAGGAGATCTTTGATTTCATTCTTCATCTACCACTACCCCTCAAAGATTATACAATCTCATCCCAGCCATCCAAATCCCGCAATGCTTCGCTGTTTTTTTATACACTTATTATGGTACAATTGTCGTTGCGTTCATCTGCTCGCTCGGCGCGGGGTATCTACTCGTTGATCTTGGCAAGTATCCTGCACCARTTAGCCCCTTCCCATCCCACTCTCTACTCCAGTGTCAAACTTACTCGTAATCTCTAAACAAGGTATACTCCTCCTCCCCAACCTTGACCGGGCTTCCCCCATACTGTCTCCCGTTAGCCTCAATCCCCTCTCCTCCCCCTATGCCGGCATCGAGCTTACCTGAGGAAGTAACACCTTATCTCCCGCCTTCACAGCACACTCCACCCGTTTCCCGTCTTTGTCCAGTCCACCCGGCCCAATAGCCAGCACCTTGCCCTCATTGAGCTCCTTGACGCTGGCCTCGGGCAGGAAGATCCCCGACGCGGTCTTGGTCTCGGCCTTGATGCGCTGGACGAGGACGCGGTCGAGGAGGGGCGCGAGGGACTTGATGGATTTGAGGGCAGACTATTGGCCGTGAGAGTTAGTAGGTGATTTTGCGAGTGTTGATTTGCTCGAATGGAGCTTGGGGAAAGATGGGGCACAGTAAATGGGCTTACCATTTTGAATGGAGTTCAGAGAATTAGCTGGAGAGAGCTTGAGAATGTAATTGAGTGAAATTTCAGCTTGTGGAGAGAATGCTGTCTTGTCTGGAAAATGGGTGGCAGTCCAGAGCTTCGAAGAGATTCTGGAGACTTTTTCTTGCAGGGGTGCTGAGAAATTCCGTTCCGACGTCACGTGGTGCTGCTCCCGTTCAACTGACCGTTTGCAGAAGCACGTTTGATCTTGCCAGTTCAAATGCTAGAGTTGATGGTATCGGAACTGTACTATTGAATGGTATAGATAGATACTGCATTATTTAAAGGTCGGCATAAGTCATAAGTCCCTTTACAATTCCCACTCCGCCCGAACCTCCGGTACCCATAGCCTGGAATGACCATCCCAAGCTCCCTAATCTTCCTCGAATGTACAATCTAGCAGCCTCTATATCGGCTGCCCACTCTGGGAATTTCTATAAACCGCACGTCAAGTGCAAATAAAATATGTAAACCCGCTCGGCCATTTCCAGAACACCACCAACACCCTCTTCAATGCAAACCACCTCCCAAAATGTAAACTCAAATGGGTATGTCAGATTTCTCACTTATACGGCGACGGTGCTGCAGGTGGCTCGAGCGTATGAGTATGTCCTTCCGCACGAATCACCTTACCACTTGGCTCTTGCTGGCAAATGTTCGTGCCGTCCACCCACGGGTCGGCGAGGATCTCCTCTAATTTAGCGCGCTTCTTCGGATCTATCTCTAGCATGCGTGACATGATATGTCTGCTTTCTCTTGGCAACAGACGCAGAAGACGCCAAGGACCCTTAATCACTTCCGCCTTCTTTTCTGTAGCAGTCGCGCCGTTTCCATTTGCAGGAGCGTCTCCAGCTGGTTTCGAGGGTGCAGGAACAGCGTCCCTTGCTGGAGTATCTAGATCGGTCGTAGACTTGGATGGTGTCGGCGTGTCAGAGTTTCTCCTGATATCCGTTCCGGGTGTGGGAGGTGAGGCGAAGAGTTTGTATGAATTATCCGTCATTCGTGGCATCTTCCATGGAAACCGCCTAAGTGACATACAGCAGAAGATTATGGCGAGTGACCAGATATCGGTGGGCTGAGGGTCGTACTTTCGCTCATCGTAGACCTCTGGGGCGAGATAGGGATCCGATCCAACGATACCTAGGACACTTAGTAAAAAAATATCTGTATCATTGCAGCCGAACTCACCAGACGCTAGCGTGATACCGTTTTCGAAAGGATATTTGAAAACACTGGCACTACCAAAATCGATGATTTTCATGATCCCGTACTCGTTCACCACCACGTTGTCGAGTTTCAAGTCCCGATGAGCCAGGCCCATACTATGCAGATACGTCACACCACTCAAGATCTGCAGAAACGAACAGTTGATCTCTTCTCTCGACATCTTGCCAGTCATGACAATTGCGAATAGATCATACGGCGCGTACTCCATAACCTCGTACCACTTTCCCTTCTCATGCACGATATCCAGAGTCTCAATAATGTTACCATGGTGCAATGTCGAGCCCACGCAGAACTCTGCCGTAACTTTCTTCGCATATTCCTTCTCGGATTCGTACGAGTGTCTAGCTCTGAATTCTTTYACAGCAAAAGTCACCCCATCACTATTTCTCTTCATCAAACGGACTGAGCCACCCGCGCCTGCTCCCAAGACCTTTCCAAACTTTCCGTATTTCGATGTCAATCCATGATTGTCTTCAAATGGCAGTTGCTGAGGGGTCTTGTGGTGAGGTGGAGTTTGCGTTCCCGTCCTACTCACCCCACGCGACGCTGGCGATGCTGCTCGTTTTGCCTTGTGGTGTCCTCCAATCTTCAAAAATCGCTTGAGTTCAGACATAGATCCATGTTTGCTGTTGATTGTTGATGAGCTGTCGTCATGATGCCCACCAAAAAGGATTGAATGCCTTTTATTCTCCTTCTCTCCATTACCGGAATCGGCTTGACTTCGTGAAGATCGAGGAAGTGAGGTTGAAGATGAACTGGGAGTTGCTCGGTGTTTTGAACCCAATGCTGTGAACTTAAACCTGGGATCGATTGCGTCGAGATTTCTAGACTGGGGTAGTCGCTTGTCCCTGGAATAAGGATCATTCACATCCCCAGCGGGTGTGAAGGGTCTACTGTAAGTAGAAGCCCTACTAGGGCTCTGTTCTCGTGAAGCTGGCACAGAATCGCCATGACTGCTGGGTCCGATGGAAAAGGCGGCGCGGTGGTTTGGCGGAACGCCAGAATCTGTTGTGCTTATGCTTGTTGGTCTAGTTGTCGCTCCACCAGATGAACCCGGTCTTGAATCGTCAACGTTCGTGGTAGATGGAGAGGCCCCGGACGTTCCGGACGTCCCGGGAGGTGAGATTTGGGGAGTTACAACGGTGGCATCTCCCCCTGCGTTTTCTTTCTGAAGAGGCGCGCCCTTGGCTGTGCCCTCAACGTCTCGCGATCTGGTTGCTGCAGGAGTGATGGGCGGTGAGTGCATTGAAGTTGGTCGAGGGCTTGGATTGGTGGAGGGGCGCCCTGAAGAGGAGTAAGTGTTTTGTCGACTAGCTTCGCGAGAGCTATCCTCGTTTGACGGCACCTGCAAAATCAGAGGGTTAGTTGAATGCTGGAAGTATGAGGAAGAGGCGAAGAAGAAATATAAAAGCAAAGGAGAAGAAGTGCTTGGTGGATCTTCAGAAAAAGGTCTGTTAGTACGTAGGGGTAGATCCAACAGATCTTTGTCCGACATGAAAATAGTTATCCTTCTGCTAGAAGATCCTAAGAAGCGTAGCATTTGATCCAGCGCTTGCTTCTTTGAACTTTGAAGGGCTGTTCCATTCCCATATATATGTGTTTCTTGAATCAGGGAAGAAGGGCCGCGAACGTACCCTTGAAGCTGGGAGAGAGACAGGTTCAAAAGCGAAGTGGCTCATTCGGCGCTCCTGAAGCCGTGATGCCTGTAGTGATTTCGATAGCTCCTTAAGCTTGTCTTGATCGCTTTCGGATGATATATTCAGTGATTGAGGAGCAGAGTCCAAAGTGTCGACGTTGGAGGGCTCGATCTCCTCGTTGACGGATGCGAACCGGACAGTTGGGGATCCTTCAGCTTTGTTAGAACCGACTGTGGATTGGATGGTGGGATCGGAGCCTGGTTGGAGTGTTGTCAGAATGTGTCTACGCGGACGGACACGAAGGAAAGCCGTGAGAGGAGCAGTGTGAATAGTAAGCATAATTACCAACGGGGGCCCCTGGAGGCTTGGATTCTTGGGGGGAGGCCATCTTGGCTCGGTTTTGGCAGGGCGGTCAGAGCGACCCTCGAAACTCTGGGCCAGGACAACGCAGGCACTGGTGAGAGGTCAAATGCAGAATTGCTGGGCCTCCGTCGAGAAATTCGCCAGAGGTAGTGGGGCTGGAGGGTAAAAGCCTCTGGGAAGCGGGATGTGCAATAAGTGGAGAGTGGGCGTGGATAGCCCGATAAAGGAAAGCCGCTGCAAGTATGCCTGGTAGGGATAGCTGATTCGCAGATAATAAATCCGCCCGGCCAACGGCGGATGCGTCCTTGCGAGGAGAGCGAGAGGCCTGGGCGGGTATGAGTCGTGAACTGCTGTTTCTTCTGAAGATGTGGATGTTTATGCAACGGCAGCAACAAGCAAGTGCCTGGGATGGGATCGTAGGTCGGCGTGGCGGAGAGCTCCTGTCAAAGTTTCTCGATGACGCCCCGGGTCCGGACGAACGTTAACGTTAACGTTAACGTTGATGGGCGCGATATCCGTGCCGTGCAGTGCAGTGCAGYCCCCAAGCGAGGACCCCCAACGGAGACGAAAATGGACTGGCGAAATGATAGAAAGCAGATGAATAACGCGCTCTTTCTCCTTCATCGGGATCCTAGAATCTACAAAAATAGGCACCCCGATCGACTAATAAGCAAAGCTTTTTACAGAGTCTTCACCACCTTTTCCGGCCGCAGCAAATTGTCTCGCCGCGCCACAGACCGCCGCGGATGAGACACGTCGGAAATAATCCGCCCTTGAAGAAAACCCTCCCGTCTAATCCTGGTGCAGAGACCGGGGACATCGATCGGGCAGGCTCGACGTCAATCTGCTTTCMTCTCGTCGAGATGTCATCCGCTCAGAGYCAGTCAYACACTCCYCCCTGCGATCAATTACACAGCAGCCGCCCCAAGTGTCCCAACACGCCCTTGGGTGCATGCGATGTGCTGCCCATGAAAATACCCGAGGTCAACGGGCATTTATCGGACGCATCTGCAGATCATGGGTGTCGCGTTCACCATTGGTGTTTGTGGCCTTCCAAACATTCTAGAAGCCTAGGCGCGCGGCAGCCCGGCACGGCATGATGTTGCACTGGACTTGGCAGGTGTGGCGAGGCTTGCGATCCGATCCCGGCCAAAGGCTGATCTGCATACAGATGCCGAAGAGCCTCAAAATCTTGATGAACGGGTTGAAATCTGACATTGGGCATATGATGCCGTATTGCACAGTTTTAGAATTGGGTGTCTGTCTTTCCAACAAATTTTGATATATAGCTCATCCCGAACGCCATCGCCATGATAATCCAAACATTCTCCCCAGGTCCTCAGAGCCCGAGAGGAGGTCCGACAAGGGATCTTTCAAAGCTTTCCGCCTCTGGAATTGGGGGGCAGCTCAAGTTCCAAAAGATTCTAGGTAGAATGATCCTCCAAGAGAAGCTCAATGGCGTTCTCCGATAGCCAAAGGCCTGCTAGAATAACCAGGTAGAATCAAGTCCAATCCAAGTCATCATATAGTGGAGATGGTGGACTTTCGACGAAGGTCCACGGCACAACAGTCCCAAGCATAGACTCAGCTCCCCCTTCAAAATTGCGAAAGCTGTTGAAGAGCAACATCTTCCGCACTCTCAGATATCTCACGACAACCTTTACCTCCCTCCAATTTTGTTCCTTTCCTCCCTCACAGCTCCAAATCCTCACGCATTCTAGCCTCTCACGGTTTGATCGCAACCCCAACGGTCTTCGCCTGCGCCACCACACTCCGACAAATGCCCTCCAAACTCAACCCACTCAACCGCAGCTCACTCTGCTTAATCTTCGCAATCTCATAAACATGCTTCAGACTTATCTCCCCCACAAGCTCGTTCGTGCCTCTTCCTCTCAGCTTGCCCTTGATCGGCTCAACCTGCGCGGCACTCAACAACAGCCATGATGTAGCGGGTGTCCGGACTTCGAAGTGGAAGGAGCGGTCGGGTCGAACGGTGACGCGGACGGGAGTCGGTGTTCCGGGAATGATGTGGGCTGTGCGGGCGTTGAATTCCTAGAAAGTCTCGTGGTAAGGAACGGCTTTAAGGAAGGGGGTTGGGGATCGGGCAGCAGGGAGGGGAGTGCTACTTTGCAGAAATCCATAGATTTTACCCCTTTGCTACCCAGCGCTGGACCAACGGGTGGACTGGGACTTGCTTGTCCGGCCCCGACGATCAGCTTCACGATTTGGTCGGAGACGGCGCGTTTCGCCATGTTGGGTGGGAAGTGGTGGTTGCTTGAGCTCGCTGCTGGTCGGCGCTGGTCTTGGGAGTCGCGAGATTTTGGGGCAGCCTGGCGCGTGACTAAGCGATGTCACGTGGACTCTATCTACATATCTTTCCCTGGGTTTTGTCGATTGCTTGTTTTTTGATACAATTTATTCTAACTTAATAATGTTATTTTGGCTTAAATTATATTGTATTAAATTATAGGCTTAAATTACATGATTTTTATTAAAGGTGTTTTAAGCGTTCTAAAAAAAAACTTTAATTAATTTAAGCCTAGTCTGACAATCGGGCTATCTGTTCTGGCAAAAATGTAGGTGTTGATCTCGGGAATTGGTTTCAATCACTTCAAGCCAGGGCAAGAAAGGGGCAAGAAAGGGGCAAGCTAGGAGAGAGCGACGGCTTGGCTACCTGGCAGTCTTTTCAGATCCGCTTCAATCGACACATTATACATTGTGACGACTCCTCCTGATACATTACACAGTATCAAAGCTCTGCCCCTTCCCAATCGTCTTCAAACTCGTCACATCAATCCCAGCCCCTTCCTCAGAAACCCCACCTTGCGCCAGCCAGATCGAGTAATCCTCATCGTTCAGCGCCATAAATGCCCCTGACAAGAACGATGCCCCAAATATGCATCCACTAGTCTCCAAGTTCAACAGGCATATCCCCTCCAATCCAGGAGGGGCCCATCCTCTAGCATAATTCCTTACTGGCACAGCGATGTCAATACTTTCGGTGGCGTTGACCCCGGGGAACGTGTATCTGATATCGAGATATTGAGGAATCAAATCACAGGTTCCGTTGAATGCTACGACGCCGTTGTAGTCTATCAATCCAGATACGGCGTAGAAGTCGTTTTGTACGGTGCCGTCGTACTTAAACGGGAGACTGTCGCCGTGAGCCCCGGAGTCGATGAGGCAGTTTCCGCTTGTATCATCAGGGACGACGGTCTTCCCGTTGACGGTGATATTTGGCCTTGGGGAATAAACACCGATTTCTTGATCTGTGGTCACGTACGGGACGCGGACAAGCGGGCCGGTGAACTTGGATTTGTCGATGGCACCGAAGAGAACACCGCCTGTGAGTTTTCCAAAGGCGCCGACGTGCTTATTGAACCACATTACCATTGTCTTCGAAGCGACTTGACCGGCATTGAATAGATTTTGGCGGAAAGATGGGCCTCTAGTTGTGTTGCTAAAAGGCGCGAGCCCCAAAATTCCCTTGTCATACTCAACGCCCGAACAAGAGCCGTTATCAGCGATTTTGAAGAGGCCATAGTTTTCCAGAGCGAATTGGACGTTCGGGATCGCAGCATTGCCTCTGGTGGCAGTCAAAGTGTCGTTGGAGTATTGGGAGCCCTGGACGATCTTTGCGTTGCCCGCATAGGCGTAACTTGAGTTGCGGTTGTACACCTGAGCCGTGGAAGAAAACGAGGAGTCGTATTCTGTAGGCACAGTCTCATTGCAAGGTCCTACCACGCCTAGGAATTGCGATCCCCAATGAACAACTGCTCCTTTGTTCCAGATCTATGAAGGGGTTAGTCGAAATCAGGCAATGAAGATCCGTTTGTTGCACTCACCCAGAAGTTTTCGCTTCCCGTGTCCATCACTACCTGGACTGGCTTCGCACTGGGGTCCGTCCCAAATGTGAGGTTGGCTGTGACTCTCGAGTCGTAGCCATAGTCATAATCGACGGGCATATAATGATAGGGGACATCTTGAAGTTCAATTGCCAATGCATTGGACAGACTCAAAAGAGCAACGAAAGGAAGAAGATTAGAAAACATTTTGAACGATTGACTAGGTAGGAAAACCACACTGGCAGGCACTCAAAACTGGCAATTCACGCCCATATGTACTTGAGCAGAACCTCACCTTCTCACGATGTCGAAGACTTCCAATCAAAGGTTACGCTCCATCCCCACTGTTGCAGGCACTAGGGCCGAGCTTTCGGCAAAAACGAAATCGCGAGCATAACAGCAACATTAAAGGAAAATACGAGGGGTTAGTGGACCCCGAATCAGGGATTTAGGGTTTCGGTATATGAGGAATCTCCGAATTGGAAGCGTACGAGAAACTTTGCCGATCTCTTGGAAGCGAGAGAAGTACAGTCGAGGCCACCCAAAAGTAACCATGCATATAATGCCCTTTCTTTTCATAATAAAAATAATATATAAAAAAATAGTAAAAAAATAAATAAATAAATAAATTTAGTATTTTGAAGGTATTAAACAAAATGTATTAAATAGATTTCTTTATATTAATATAAATAAATAATTATTTTTAATTAAATACTAGGAGCCGTTACGCGGGGTAACGGCAAGCCTAATACAAAGTTTTTTATTTATTTATTTATTTAATATTTTTTATTATTAATAATAAAAAACGTTCCGCWAGTCCTCCAAGGGCTATTGCATAGGGCTTATAAAAGGTTTAAATAATAAATAATAAATAATAAATAATAAATAATAAATAATAAATAATAAATAATAAATAATAAATAATAAATAATAAATAATAAATAATAAA